>JAHVAK010000625.1:7800000-8002500 GCA_019845155.1 Luehdorfia chinensis
ATAAATTGTAACAAAATATAATGCGAAAATTTAAACATTTATGCCCACCTTTTAAACCTACTTAAAGACTCGAGTAATCCAATCTTCGTTATATGGTTATCGTATTTAAAGAACGCGTATTATCTTTCCACAGCAAGGACAAACGAATTCGAACACCTACGTAGCCATGTTACTTTGAGTGAAAATTATTATTATAGAATACACGGAAGTTTACAAAAAGCAGATGATATTTTTTTTTGGAAATATACCTACGTGAAAGTAAAATCCTGATATAAAGTAGGTGGTTTTAGCCTGATGGATTAAGAATAGAATCTTAGACACCGTTTAAAAAAATATATTGACACTTCTGATCATAAAATGCATACATAATACTCGTATGTGTGTAAGACAAACGAGTCTTGTCACTGGCAGCTACGACTTGTCGTGGATAAGGTTCTTTCAAAAATATGACCGGAGATCCCACGGATCGATCATTTGTGGAAATGGCACAAATACAGACTTCACTAGGAAACTAACATTTGCGCCACTTCAAGACATCGAATTCGGCGTCTGATAGAAGCACCCGCAATACATAAGGGCTTAGTTCCTCATACAAAATACCAAATTCATTCTGTTAGGTACTAATTTTGCCTTTCTAAAACTCCGCAAGGCTGTACAAACTGAGGAATATCTGTATTGGTGTCCACCAGATGACGTCATTCAAAAGAACCGGGTTTTTTTGAACAGAACTTTGAGGACAGGTAGAATAAAAAACCGACAATAGTACATCATTAGTGATTTGGTGGTATGCACTATTCTATTATATACTAATCTAGACCACTAACTAGGCCCCGTAGCCCATAACACGCTAAGGAAATCTAAATTTAAAATCATCGATGCAATTTTTTTTAGAATAATCCAAAGTAATTCAGAACAAAATTGCGGGAATAACAAATATTTTCAACACTTTATGTCATTGACAAAAGCAATTATCCCCTTAAAAATCACCACTTACCTAATTGATGACGCGAAAAACTTGACAGACAAAGAGTTAAATAATCTTAGTTACTCGTAGATAGGTTGAAGAGGATAAGGTTACTTTTAAAATTGCGAATAGACATTATTTTGTTCTTTATAAATATAAAGAACAAATGTCAATTGGCAACTGGCGAAATCGCCAGTCACTTAAAGCACGTATGTATTTATGAAAAAACGAACCTTCATTTTTACTTACTAGTTCTTATACGTCTTTGCTTTATAATGTAAAGCATTTTAGAAAACGTTTGTTTGTTTTCTGATCAACGGTGTACGATATTTTTAAAGGGATCGTCCCTTTGTGGTTCGATCGTTATCTGTGTTGCCCTACTCAGAGATACTCTAAATTAAACAGAATTTATGAGCAATGTTTGTGTTGTGACTATTTTGGGTTTAAGATAAATTCCTAGCTTTAAAGTACTGTGCTCATCAAATATCTTTGTACCTGCAATTGTTTTAGTGGTATAAAAATCTTAAGCGATTTTTTTTTACTTTTGGTATAGAAGTATTGTTATTTAGTTAGCTTAACTTCATAATATGTCCTTTTGATAATATTTATTGTAATATTCCCAGAGCAAAAACAGTTTAATCAATTTAATATAATGCGGCTGTGTTGTGTCCCTAACTTCTACGTCGAGGGCCCCGGGTTCAAACCCAGACGGAGCCAACAGTTGTTTCAGTAGTACAAATCGTTGGGCTTCTGGTCTAGTTGTGTGAAGAAGTTTCAGCCTATAAATGTCCCACTACGGAGCACAGGCCTCCTCTCATTTCTGAGAGGGTTATGGGTCTGAGCCGTGGTAGCTCAGGGGTAAGGCGCTCGCTTTAAATTTCATAGTACGCGAGTGACCTGGGTTCGAATTCCGGTGCCGGCACCACTAAAATTGTTAATTGCAATTTTAAGTGCTGATTTACCACGTGCTCGGCGGTGAAGGAAAACATCGTGAGGAAACCTGCGTGTCTGAGGAATAAAAAATATTACGAAGACATGTGAAGTCCGCCAACCCGCATTGGAGCAGCGTGGCGGATTCTTCCTAGCTCCAAAACCCTAGTTGTGTTGTGCATATGAAATTTATATCTGTAAAACGCACTAACGATTCTGGAGCAATCCTAATGAGACTCATCTTTTTTTTTTAAATACTGAACATTTTTTTTTCTAATATGGTAAATTACCTTAGACTAGCAGTTGAATTAGAAAACTATTCTGCGACACGAAAATTATGGTAAATTTAATACTTTAAAAAAAATTGGCCATCGCAACCCATTGTTTTTGTTCAATACTAGTAAATCTAGAAACTTGAAGGAGAGTGTCTGAGGTAATACTTATAATAAAACCACATTTCTTCGTCACTGGTTCTCCAGTTATATCACCAGTTCCATTTATTTTTCATACTATTTTATGTATGTGTGATATCTGTAACTTAGAAAAACTGTAATGACCGACTCACATAAAAATGACTGTCACTTTTTTTAGACATAGATAATTATTATTTCTATCGACAATCGTATTTGCTTTAAAAATTAAACTGAATTAGACATATAGTACATATCTTGTAGAACTATATTTATCAAAAAATCATGTTATTTCAAATAATTTTTAGTACCTGAACAAATGTGATTTAATTTATTTAAACATTTAGTTAGCGGAATTCACATCCTGAATCAGATGAAATTACACGTGTCCAACATGTATATGTAAGGCAACAAATTCGTCAATAATAAATCCATAACTAAAGCAGTGGATCCATTTGCCGTAATAATTCCTTTTTAATATAATGTATTATTTAAAAGAATTTTAGAAATCTTAAATTTATATTTATAGATAAATCCAAGTAGAAACACGAATCAACGACTTGTGGTAACGGCGGTCGAATCGTGATCCATATCTTGCTTCAGGACAAAACCGCACGGCAGTCGTATGTGGTTGTTTAACAGTAAGCGTAACTAACATGTGCTTTACTAATAAGCGAATCTGTTACATAAAAGCATATTTGTACTTTATACTCAGAGCTATCAGAGTCTGTGTGAAATTCTTACGCAAGTAAATCGATATCTTAAGGTGCATTTCCTCCAATTCGTCACCTTTTTATGTACAGGGCATATAAGTGTCAGAAAAAATCTTGTAGCCTTGTGACCGATGCTGAAATAACCATCACAAATATGGCGGACGTTAGCGTCTAAGCTAGCAAAACGTCTGTAATGCAATCGCCTACCAGATTTACCAATCAATAGTACTGTTTAAAGAAATATGTAATTTGTGAAATTAATAAATAAAGTGAAAAAAATGTCTTTTGTCCAGCAGTGAACCTTTTTTTTTTTAAAGAATACTAATGCTTCTAATATTACTAATATACCTGTTAACCACTCAAATTAAGCGTAAAAGCTTGTGTTAAACCATTAGGCTATTGGCGTTGGTTTAGATGCTAATGATGAATCTGATGCGTTTTTTTCACGTTCGACACACGCGGCCTATAACAAAGTTTTCAATAGTCAAGCTTTACTAAACTATAGATGACGTTCTGTAGAAAAGTATCGGAAAATGTTAATAACTTCGGGTACATGAAACAAACATGATGTAACATATACTAAGTTGGTCCCAGAGTCATTATCTATCACTTGTGTAAAGTTGATTTCAATAGCTTTAGTAGTTCTCGAGTTAAATACGTTCGTATTGATAGCCAGACAAAAAAGGTACTTATGTTTTATATACACGTAGGTATGTATGATTATTAAGGGAGAACAATATGTTGTGTACGAATAATACATTATTATTTCATTACCTTATATCATAGATAATGTTAAACTTGACAGATATTAATATTGTATAATAATCTACTTTTATTGATAACATTTACATCATTCATCATCATTACAGACTAAACTACTGTTCACTGCTGAACATAGACCTTCCCCATAGATTGCCGCAAAAGTTTGTAGCTCTTATTTTGGGGGGATTTCGCCATAGTTGCCACGTTGGCAGGCGGGTTGGTAACCTCAGTTTATTCATACGCATGAAATAAGAAACTTTTTAAAAAAACAAATACATGTTGTAACGGCTTCCTTCCATCATATTATATAAACACTGTAATGTCTGAAGAACAAGATTAAAAAAAATAGAAACGAATGTTATTACAATTTTTGGTTGTGACGATGTTTTAGATACTTACCACGCTGAAGGGACGTTTGTACTTTACCGTATACCATTGTCGCTTACTGCGTTATTGAACTAAAAATGAGCAATGCTGAATGAAGAAATGAGCTGAATTTAATGACATCCGAGCAGCGAACATTATATAAATACATGAATTACTCCGACCGGGTTCATTTGCTTTATGCAATAAGAATAATAAATATTAGGTACTCTAGCCTATTACACAGATTTAACCACAAAACTGCATGAAACCATAGAAGAAAATGATTTCACGATTGTAAATGTTTATATCACGATTGTATAATAAATTTCTACTTAAAATAAATACTGCTGTAACATTTATCATTTACTTTTAAAATATCATAAAAGATACTTAAATAAATAAAATTATTTTTGAAGTCAAGTTAAACTAATTAACTTCACTTAAAAACATAATTTTATATTAGAAAAGAAAATTTTCTTTTAAGGTAACGACATCGTATACGAAAACAATTTATATAGATAAGAGAATAGATGTTACAATACACATTGCAATGCAATTTGCATAACATAAACGTAAACGAATTTAACATAGACATAAATATGTTAATGAACATGAATGATGTTTAAGAAACCTATATCGGCTATAAGACTTTTGAATTAAAGGAATAACAAAGAATTTTAATCGATTAAAACGTTGTCATAGTATAACCCACCAATGCGTGTTGCAGTTTTGTGCTCCGATGCGTAAACCAATGCGCCATTGTTCCGTGTTATATTAGCCGAAACAAAGTGTGATCGTTATGATTCTTTACGTATTAAACATCTGTTAAATAAGAAAATATATTAGTCTATGTGAATATATTTGTCAGCCTATTGCTAAATGACATCAATTTGAATTCCCAAATTCTGTGAACATTCTACTAAAGTAACATATTACTAATGCCCAGGGTCAGTTATTATGCCGTGAAGCAGTGGTGTGCAAGCATTACTGTGTTTCGGTTTGAAGGGCACTGTGAGCTAGCGTAATCACTGGGCATTTGAGACTTAAGAACGGATGTCTCAGGGCGACGGGCGCAGTGTGGTGTCACACAGAAAAATTCTGGGTGACACAGCATGTGAACGTTTTGCTCGTTTCGTCACTTTATACAATAAAAAAAAAGCTTTTGTAGAGGAAAAGAGTTCGTAACGCGAGAATGCGAATGCGAGAAAGTGGACCTCACATGTTCTTAAAACATTTTATTTCTTAGGACATAAAGGTTTCCTCACGGAGTTTACCCTTATAATTGAACACGTGGTAAATTAGCACTACGAGTTGGATAACAATTTTAGAGGTACTGACCAGTTACGTTACAGACCCAACTCCACAAAAATAAAAATAAATAAAATGTAATAGCGTAGCTTGGCTGTACCATCACATTATAAGATACGCTTATTATATATATAGAGTAACGCACGTTATATTTGACATGTAACTTATTGCTATCAAATAGGTCTGAGATACTAGTACTAGTTCGCCCGTCACTCTGAAATATGAATTTTTTAGTCCCCTATCGCCAGTAATTACACTAGCTCTCTGTGCCTTTCAGACCGCAACACAGTAATGCACACTCCTGCATGACGGCAGAATAACTGGCCCTGGGGTGGTACCTACCTAGCCGGATTCCTGCATAGAAATATTAACATTTAATTCTTTCTTATTACGTATTTCGTAATTAACCTATACTTGATATATAATTTATTGATTTTTTACAGTTCCGTGTATTGTATTGTCACCATATCACAGACAATGCATTCGATCGTATTGTTTTAGCGTTTCGTGAAGGTGAGCTAGTGCTTTTGTGAATGCGCGGACATCTTGCGTAGATGACCAATTTTGGTAGTTATTGAAAGATTTCGTCATGGCGCAGTAGCTCCCTGTTCGTCGGTTTGTATCCTTTTCACGGTTCAACCGCTGAATTCATCTTGACGAAATCTGGCATAGAGATAGCTTGCCTGCTGGAGACGGACATAGATACTTTTTATCCTCGAAAATCAAATAGTTCCCACGGGATATTTAAAAGACCTATGTTCACGCGGACTAAGTAGCGGGCATCAGCTAGTACTACGTAAATGCGTAAGCAACTCTCTCTGTCCCTCTGTCTGTTTGTTACGTCTTCACGGTTCAACCGCTGATCCGGTCTTGACGAATTTTAGCACAGAAATAGCTTGCATCCTAAAGACGGGCATAGGATACTTTTTATCCTGGAAAAACAAACAGGTCCCGCGGGATATTTAAAAAACTTATATTCACGCGTCGAAGTCGCGGGCATCAGTTAGTACATAATAAAATGCTTACAGTTAGCAACAAAATCTTTAAATTACTAAGGAAATTTATTATAACCCGGCACATATATATTTTAATAAAAAAACATAAATTGTTTTTTTATGGAAGTAAATTGGTGTTGAAAAAAACAAACACTTGGTGTTTGCACTTGACTGCAGAATTACTGGCACTGTGGTTGTTCCTACTTAGGAGAATTCCACCAGAGAAATCCTACCACCGGTAATGCTATGTTCTGGTGACACAGCATTTGCATTGAAGACGTTGTACTTACCATTAGGTGAACGTTTTGCTCGTCACGTCGCTTAATCCTTTATCTAGATATATACACATAAAACGAAGTAGGATTCGTTACACCATTTATAACTCAAGAACAGCTGGACCGATTTTTATGATGCTAGATTTTTCTCCGCCCCAAATAGCAGAATAAAGATTAAAACATCAAAAAAATGACGAAAAAAAATTTATGAGAAAAATATTCTCTTACATTTTCAATATACAACGCAATCTGTGATACATGACAGAAACAAAACTAATATTATTTCGTATGCATGTCAGTTCTATTACAATAAAAAATTTTGCTTTCTTTCTGTCTTCTTTCATTATCCTCTGACAGCTGATTCAACTGTGCGGTCCCTTCATTGCATACCATGGACCTAGCTGTGCAGACGGTCGCCGCGATTTATCAGCATTTGTAAGACGAACGGTAAGTTGCATTTCAAGATGTTCACTTTGGTTATCAAATTTTTGATTGATAATTGTTTCATTATGTAATTTTGAACAGTGTGACCAATTTTTCAGTGTACAATGCCGCGAGCCAGAAGATCGAATAATCTTTCAAATCGAAGCTGTGATGCAATTAGACTTCGCAATATTAGGAATCAATCCACTGCAGATGAAAATTACAATACTCCACATTGGAATGTGCATTAAATGTTTTGGAAAGAAGTTGCGAATACGGAACAATTCAAGTGTTTTCGACCACAAAATTCTTTTCACTTTCGTCGTGACAGTTCTACCGTTACCTACGAAATTTGACGGCGGAGACTATCACTGGCGACGATGTCCAAAGTATTGTCGTCGATATAACGGTATAGAATCGTTAGCCGCTAGCATATCGCTAATATTTGACGACTGCGTGGCCTAGTGGTTAGCGTACCTGACTTCTACGCTGCGGTTTCTGGATTCGAATCCCTGCCGAAGCCAACCTTTGTGCAAAATACAAATTGTTGGTTTTCTGGTTTGGTAGTGTTGTGCATGTGAATTCTTATCTGTAAAACGTACCCACGATACAGGAGAAATCCTACTAAAAAATGTAATTCTAAAATTGAAGTGGAAAACCAAAAAAAAAATTACAAAATCCGACCCGGTGGCGCTGTGATCGTGTGGCGGTAAAGTTTCATATTTAAATGTTATTTAGAAATCAAAATCATCGCGCCTCATACCGGAACGGGCAGGACAACGTCTGACGGGCCGAGCTAGTACTATATAATAACTAGTTAAATATATATATGAAATCCATAAAGATTTTTTACGTTAACAGTGAATTTATTGAGTATAGCAATTGCTCTAGTTGTATTATAACCGTGGAGAGTGCGTCGGTTAGGAGATGCGAACAATTGATGCCCCATTCGAAACCGTCTACAAACGATGAACAGTATAGACAGAGGGGTGATGTATTGGTTACGACTGGGATTTGAACTTTCGACTCTGCAGACCGATACGTTGATCACTGAGCCACGCGGTATCTTATGGACTAATACAAAAATATGAATTTAGCCTCATACTAGTATTATGGTATTTTCCCCGTTTATCTCTATTTTCAATGACTAAACTTTATCTGACGTGCTCTAATCTTTAGATGACATTTCATGATAAAGTTTTTATACTAGTTTTAAGCGTTATTCTTGCGGTGTAAGAGTAACCTCCTATATTATAATTTAAAGATGCGGTCTCTGCCTACCTGTATGTATAATTTAAAGCTTTAAGAAAAAATGTTTTAAAGTTGACTTATTGAAAGTAGATAAGTTTCTTCATCATCGGCCAGTAAATAGTGCACTTTTGCATATAAGTCTCCCCAAGAGTTGCGGGACAAAGCAACCCTAGATTAAGGCTAGCTTTCCCAAATCCGTCTAGGTTCTGCCGCGAAGCAGTAGTGTGCAAACATTACTGTGTTTCTATCTGAACGGCACTGACAGCTATTAATTACTAGGCATATGAGACTTAAGAACTGATGTCTCATGGAGACGGGCTCAGTACAATGCTGTCAGGTAAACGTTTTGCTCGTCTCATTACTTTGTCTTGTATATAAAAACCCGTCACGTTTCGTTTCCCGAGGTATCGAAAAGTTGGCTACAGATGTGTTCTCTGCCTCGCTGAAAGGGCAAGAGGTGCAAATGTATGTATGCATATGATGACATATTAATTGATATCCTCCTGGACGATTTTCGACCACGGCGATAACTTTCGAATACATACATTTAAAAAGTGAAATTACATTTGTTCATATCCTTGTTATCATTATCGTCATTGGCAATTCGTAAATAACATTTGAATTGCGCGATTGCCACTTTTCGGATGTCGGATGAGATTTTTCTGTCATTTCCCTTAGTCGATTTTTTTGATAGGTATGGGTATAAAATAGGATTCTCTCACTTTGCTATTACAAGAGAAATTATATAATAATCGGCAGTGATGTTTAGATTGTACATGAACACATACTTATTCTAGTCGGGGCTTCATGCAGGTGGCGAGTGAATTTCAAAACAAACTAACCATACGCGGAAGCAAACTGTCCCACGATGATTTTCGATAAATCCTTGTTTGTACTGATCACATGAGTCTATCACAGTTGGTAAGTCAGCAAAGTCTGATTTAGTAAACTAGAGTAGGTCGTGTTACATTTGTCTTGTAAAACGCACCCGCATTATCTATCCTAATACAAAGCATCGATTTTATAAAACTATATATCAATAACATTAATCGATATAAAAAATTTAAAACCTTGAATACATACAGAGTTTGTTTTGTCTGTTTTCTCGAGTCAGAGAATCGTTAACCACTAAACTGAAACTGTGGTTGTAGAAAATTTATTTGTTGAACAATATTTAATTTCTAACCTTCAACAATAAATAGTTTTTATTTAATTTCGAATGTTTAGTCTTACAAATTCGTAAATATATTTATAAAAAAAAATCAGAGTCGATTTCATAAGATTTATATGAGGATATTAGTGAATTAATATTACTAACTTTATAAAAAAAATAACAGTCATTAAACAGCAGCTTCGCAAGTGAAAACATAACCAGCGTTTGTCTCAACATAGAACATATTATATGATACAAAAATATAAAAAAGGAAGGACACTGAATGATTCATGTACAATACGGAGGTGATCTTAAATAAAAATAGTTAATTCTAGGAATGAGTAAATATAATATAATAATAAATATATTTTTTTAAACATCTTTAATAAAGGCTTATAACTGTAGATTGTACAACACTTAAATTTCATCTATTATAAACAATAATAAAATAGTATAGTATGCGATACAATTTGAAACGACTAAAGGCCGCTTTTAATATTACATTTATCCGTTATATTTATCCACATACGTATACGCCATGGTAACTGTTATAATTTATTATGGTATCTGACATATGGGTAGATACAGGGATAATAGCTTATAGGGAACGGCCATAAAGGTATTGGCATGAGGTAATTTATAGATAGCAAATCTAGGACTTGCTTCAAGTTTCGCTTTTCTATATCAATATGTTTTATATTTATCAAAATTCTAAACATTTTAATTCAAACAAAATAACGGGCACAGTTTGTCATAAATAATAAAAACCAATTAAAAAACCGACAACACATCTACTTTTCCTCTGGTATGAAATATGTTTATGGGCGGTGGTGATGAATTACCATCATGTGAGCCACCTGCTCGTTTGCCCCACTTTTGTAAAAAAAGGTGCCACCTGAAAAAGTTCTCGCTCAATGCAGAAAGGACGATCTATCAATATCAATAACATTAGGTTAGTTCTCTACATACTCTATAAACTTTCTTATTATGATTAATTTTGAATGTTTTTAGGATGATTGTAATTTAATAACGGTGACATAGTGGCATAGGTAATAAAGGGACACTTCTTAATATTAGTTTCCAATATAATATTCAACAGGACATTACTGATCGAAAAAAACAGGTAAGTGGGACTAAAAAAGCTGAAGATGTTAAAGAGTTTGATTAATATATTAATAGGTTAAAGTAATAAATGAAATAATTAATATTGGTGTGGAGGCTGCGTAAGAGAATCTACCCTATCTCGTTCCGTAGGTGTCGTAAAAGTCAATAGAGGGAAAATTAAAACTTGGACTGAATTGGATTGACTCTTTATGATGAACTTCTTCTTTCAAAAGTGACCCCTCAGAAAGTGGACATTTCAACAAGTTCAACAACAAGAACAAGTTCAACAATGAGATCGACTTCATCATGACGACTAAACGATAGCTGTTCAATTATGTCTCTGTGTTCGCTAGGGTGAAAACCGGCAGTGATCACCGAATGGTAAGAGGCACATTGAACCTGAATCTGTATGCTGGAAAGAGCCAACAGACTAAGTTAAGAACCGAGGGCGGTGCGAGCAAAACTCCTCCGACATCATTCCGTTGATATCCCGGACGTCAGTCTGAGCGAGATTAGTATGACTCTAAAACAGTTTTAGAATCGCAAAGCGCCGGGTGAGGACGACATTACAGCGGAGCTGCTGAAATCGAATGGAAAACCGATACTTGTGGACCGTCAGAAGTTATTTAATTCCGTCATCCGCGGCAGCGCTACGTCGGAAGTTTTGTAGTAGAAACGTGGTTGTCCTGTTTTTCAAAAAGTGCAATACGCCCTCTTAAATAATTATCTGGGTGGATTGAAAAGTACTCGGACCAACCAAGAAAATAAACACATACTAAATCAGTTATATTTTTATTTTTCTACATAATCACCATCAAGTTCAATACACTTTTGCCACCTCCCCTTCCAAGCATTTAGACCGTTAACTCGTCGTTTGTCGAAAATTTTTGACCTCCCAAGTGCTTTTTTAGGTTAGGGAACAGAAAGAAGTCTGATGGTGCCAGATCAGGTGAATACGGCGGATGCGGTAACAGTTCAAAGCCACAGTTGTGAATTCCAGCCATTGACTGTACTGACGTGTGAACACGGGCGTTATCTTGATGAAACAGGACTTTTCTTCTGAGCATTCCTCGACGTTTTTCTTTTATTTCCTCTCGTAAACGACGTAGTAAGGTGCAGTAGTAATCAGAGTTTATAGTCTGACCCCTTTCAAGATAATCAATCATAATCACACCTTTCGAGTCCCAGAATACTGAAGCCATCACCTTATTTGCCGACAAAATCGACTTAGCCTTTTTAGGGGGTGGTGAACCAGGTCTTCTCCACTGTTTTGATTGTTGTTTTGTTTCCGGTGTACAGTAATGAACCCATGTTTCGTCCATAGTAACAAAACGATTCAAAAAATCATCTGCATCGGCTTCAAATAACTCCAAACAGCCGCGTGAAATAGTCAATCGGTCCTTTTTTGTTCAACTGAAAGCAGTCGCGGAACCCACCTCGCAGACACCTTGTGGAAACCCAACTCGTTGACAATGATGTTTTGAGTTCGTTCATAAGAGATGCCTATAATCTCGGCTATCTCTCTAATTTTTAATCTGCGGTCTCCCATTATTAAATCAAGTACTTTTTTAATATTTTCGTCAGTAGTTGACGTCGAAGGCCTTCCAGAGCGGGGTTCATCTTTCACACTCTCTCTACCACGCTTAAATTCTGCTATCCATTTTTTGACGGATGAATATGACAGAGCACAATCGCCTAATGTACTGACCATGTCATCATGGATGGCTTTTGATGATAGCCCCTTCTTATGGAGGTACTTAATGACGGCACGCTGCTCGATTTGCTCCATTCGCGGAAATTATGACCGATTACTTTGTTAATAAATTTATAAAATCACAACTAATTATCGCACACGTTTCGAACTTCACACAATGAACTAGTCTGAACTGAACTAAATAATGTGGGTAGATTTGATTTTTAGAATTGAATGGATCTGTGTTAGGCCGAGTACTTTTCAATCCACCCTCGTATAGACCCATATCAATAAGCTGTTTTCGAGAGTCATTACGAATCGTCTCGCAAGCAGACTTGACGACTTTCAGCCTCCCGAACAAGCCGAATTCCGAAAAGGTTTTAGTACCATGGCCTATAAACATACCCTTCACTAGATAGTACGAAAGACCAAATAGTGCAATCTTCTCTATGTTTGGCGTATGTAGACTATGAGAAAGCCTTTTGATTCCGTCGAAATTTGGACGGTGCAATAGTCATCTAAGCAGTGCCGGATTGATCGTCGGTATATCGATGTCCTGCAGTGCTTGTACAGCAATACTGCGATGGCTATCCGAGTACGGAACCAGAGTTCGATACCACACTGCAGTCTATTTGTGAGGCCTATGTTTATTATCAGATTTGAAATTATTACAATACTTTCCTTTATATGTTTTCCTAAACCTCGCATATACGTTTAATAAATTAAAATATCAAATGTTAATTTTTCTAATGTGGCAATGATGGGCAAGACTTTATGCAACGCAAGAATGTTAACACGTCAAGATGTTGAATAGGTTCTCAAGAATGCTTGTTGTTACAAAAGTAACGATATTTTTAACAGTGAAACTTCTTTGGATGCGATGAGAGTAATTTCAAGGTCGAATTTGAGTGCAACGTTTCTATATGTAACGATTCAAAATTTGTGTCTGTTATATGATTCACGGCTCGTAGGTTTGTTTAAAATATTGTTGTTCGTTACAATGGTAACAATGGAAATATAGGTGAGAGTAGTTCCTCTTTGTATTCGTCTGTAAAGGATCCGGTTTGAGATGTTTACCAAGTAATAAGAAGACTCTTGTTATACGCATAAAGTGTAATAAAATCGCCGTTTCAGAGATTTATTATTCTTTGTATATTTTATATACTATTTTATTATTCGATAATATTTTTTTTATATTTTTTTATTACTTTTATATTTATATGCCTGGCAAGCGTGGCAATCTATGGCGGAGGCCTATGTTCAACAGTGGACTAGTGATAGGCTGAAATCATGACTATGATGATGATTTTTTTTGCTACAACCGCCAATTTTAGCTACTTTTCGCAGTTATTGAAAAACAATGTCTTTTTTATACTAAAATGTGCTAAATTAAACCTCTTTTTTTTCATTTTACTAATGATTTTACCATAGCCAGAACGAATAATATGGCTATGGAATTAATGAATCTCATGAATATACGCGTTCATCAGAGTTAGACACGCTCGAGCAAGCAAGCCAAGGCACGGCTATACGCAGAGTGTACTCGTACCTAACACTAAGCATACTTATTGTTCTCTTTTACGTTAAGTAGGTTAGCTTAAACTGCAGTTCTAAATACGAAACTATGTTGAAATGATTTCCAAGGATTAATAATATATTAATTTCTGTTAGGTATAATTTTAGTGTGCAAATAATGTTTTTATTACCATTACTACGATGTGTTTACAATTTTTTTTTTAATTTCACCTGTTAGTACATACTAGTAAATTTTTGCAACTGAAACTTTGCAGCTGACTTTTAAACCAGTTCCACTTGACAAAGCAAGAGCTGGTCTGATGATGGAGCCGGAAGTTGGCCATAAGAACTTTTTAACTATGCAAGATAGCTCCATCATGTTTTGGAGTGGTGGATTTGCTTCTCAAGTACTACAGCCCTAGCAACATTTAAAGTCCAATGCTGGATATAGGCCTCACAAATAATAGCTAATAACATAAGTATGATTTTTGCTTAAAACTTAACTATACATTTAAACAAATAAATAAAATTTTAGTGTCTGTTTGTAATAACAGCTCAATGCTTGCGAAAGTATATACGGTGCTTATAAGAAAAAAAACTATTTTTCTAAACAATGTCTGTCTATCTGTCTATCCGTCTGTCTGTTTGTTCCGGCTAATCTCCGAAACGGCTGGACGGATTTTGACGGGACTTTCACTGATAGATAGCTGATATTAAACTATTATATTAACTTGAAAAAAATAAGGTTTCCGCGCAAAAAAATTAAAACCCCAAAATCCGATTTAAATAGGGAAGTATATTTGTATGTATATCGTCGATGGGGGTCGGTTTGGTCGGCAGGGAACAGCCAGTTTAAAAAAAAACACATTGTAACTCCGTCCTTCACGCGTTTGGGAGACAGTATTCGTTAGTCACGCATGGCATATCACCCTCCTTTAAACTAAGCCTCGCTACTATACTCGTACATTGATATTACTTTTTTCTAAACATTCAGTTAAACATTTTAACGAAGGAATATTTTCAATATTCATTCCATATCAGACTCAAAATAATAAACTTGTTAACTGGTAAATCCCTCAAAACAGTGTATTAGTCTGTTTCTTATTTTTGACTTTTAATATTTTATATATTAATATATTAATGAACTACCTAAAACTGTAAACACAGTCTGTATTATTAATTTATACTGACGATTTTTCACTGTTATGTAAATATCAAAAAATGTCAAATTTCACAATTATCTCTTAGGAACATTTACTGATCGAACTGAATGGTTCAAAGACAATTATTTAATAATAAATTATCTAATAATTGTCTATAGCTATATTAAATTATTAGCGCACATAGGAAAAATTAATTAATAAAAAAAATCCAGTACCTGATGAAAATAAGCTGCAATAACTGCGTTTGCAAATTTAACAGTTTTATTATAGTTTTTTAAGCAGTTTATGATTTACTGCCAGTTTTATGATGGCAGACACGAAATTAAAATGCAGAAAATACAGTGTGGACTACTTGAAGTTTGGATCTCTATCAAATCAACACTTATATATATAAAAGTATTCAATACCGATGCCATGAAGCCTTCAACAATGGGAACTACTTATCAAGAGTGCATGCTGATACAAAAAGTAAGCCCTTGTCATTCTTTCAAGCAGTTAAAGAAAAACTAGAGAAAAGGCCATCCTTAAAATCGATGTTGCGTCATCATCTATGCAAGACGTTGATGGTTTACGAGCGTCCTATAATATATCTTTATTAATAGCGAACTCGGGGAAACCCCACACAATTGAAGAGCAGCTTATTTTACCAGCCATTGCGGAGGTCCTCAACAATGTATTGCACAAGCCCGCATATGGTATTATAAAGAGATTTCTTTTCAGCAATAACACCGTTCACAGACGAATAGACGAGATAGGTCGAGACGTGAAAACATTTTATGCGATTTCTTACAGACCAATAGACTCTCTCTCTAGTTGGATGAGTCTACATCTACACTACCCGGCAATGAAGCCCTGTTGTTAGGATATGTTCGATATATTAAAGATGAAAATATGTGCAAAGGACTACTATTTGCTACATGTTTACAGACTGATACCAGAGGAGAATCGATTTTTCAGGCCGTGGAACGTTTTTTCCCGACAAAGCTATTCCATGGAAAAACATTGTTCTTTTATGACTGATGGTGCACCATCTATAGTTGGTAGTCATTGTGGTTGTATAGCCCACTTTAAGCGACAAGCGCCTAAGGTACTGGTCATTCACTGCGTGATTCGCAGACAGCATTTAGTAGCAAAAAATCTGAGTTTTTGGAACAAATTGTAAAGACTGATGCTAGATTGCATCAGTCTTAATAATGAAAAATGCCGTAAAAATGAAAAATGCTGTCAGCGAGATTCGAAGCAATTCTTTGAAAGAAAAGAAAAGAGTAAAACATATTTATTACTTGATTGATATCTTTAGTGTGTTGAACAAAGTTAATTTGCAGCTGCAAGCTGACGATCTCAACTTGATTCACGCAAAATCAATAATGTTATCCATCATCCTTTACAAAATATAAGCAAAAAAGAATTTTCTTAGTTTCCGCATTTGTCTAAATTACCAGAAATGCTTCAAGACGATGTTATTTTATTATATGTCACTCACTTGGATGCAGTACAAGGATTTTACCAAGAGGTTTGAGAATCTCTTAAATTTATAAATCTGTACAATATCACAGCCATGGCCAAGAAGCCTATGTTATAATGCAAGAAGAGTTGAGCACAGCCGAGGAGCTTAAGCAGAAGTTCAACCAAGGCTATTTGTAGAAAGTCGCCAGGTTTATCCAACATACAGAATTTTTAATTTTTAATGTTTTTTCAAAAATTATTTGCTACTTAAGTATTTTTACGTAATTTGTATTAATAATTATTAATTACACTTGATATTTACAGAATTTTAGGTCTATTTATTTTGTTAAATTTTGATGACAAAATGATGTCAAGCTTACTCACTTAACAAACCGAAAAGTTTTTAAATTGTTTACGTATATGGGAGTCTGAGGTATCAGTTCATTTTGGAAAAGGGCTTGCTCAAAATAGTTTGGAAATCCCTAGTTTAAGCGTTCCCTTATTTTCACAGCAAGTCAAATATAAAAGAATTACAAATGACCTTAGAGCTCAACAAGACAAACAAGTATTTTAATATTTAAAATATGCTACTTACTAAAAGAGTAAGTAAGAGAAGAAAGGTGTGTAAGTTCAAGACTGTGTATTGAGGTGCAAAAGGCAATATCTGATAAAAAGAAGACTTGGCTGAATTGGTCAAAGGAGCCAGAGAATACAAAAGCAACGAATGAGTATCTAAGCAAGAAAAGGAATGAGTATAATAGGTTAAAGGTTGTGGAAAAGAGATCGTGAGAAGAAAAAAAGAGAATGATAGAGATGAATTTGATAGGAGGTTATCTGATGACTTTCAACGCAACATAAAGTTCTTATGGAAGATATGAAACACCAGAGGTAAAAATACAACCTCGCAATTGGACAAAATCAAAAACCAGGGTGGAAGTATTGTGAGAGAAGAGGAATTCTAGAGAGATGGAAGGAATATTTCAAAAACTGTTTTGAGAAAGGAGATATGCAAGTACAGGGAACCCTTTCGGGAACATGTATGAAGATTGCAATGAAAGTGATATAAGTATGAAAGAGAGTGTTGAAGCGTTGAATAGTATGAAATTGGGCAAGGCTGCAAGGAATGACAGAATTACGGTAGAGATGCTGAAAGTTGGACAGGGCGTGGTAACTAGCAAGCTGTACAGCCTTTTTAATCTTTGCTGGAGGAACGGCGATATACCAGGAGACTGGAGCAAGGCCGTCATCGTACCGCTTTACAAAGGAAAAGAGTCGTATCAAGACAGCAAAAACTCAGCATTGTCGGTAAACTGTAGGCAAAGATGTTGATTAAGAGAGTGATGAATGAAACTGAAGAGAAGATATGGGATATACAAGCGGGATTCAGGACAGGAATTGGATGCATGAATCAGGTCTTTTCCTTACGAAGCATAGCCGAAAAATTGTTTGCTCAAAGTCTAACAGAGTGGTGAGGAATGAATTGTGTTCAAGATTCTAGGCCCATTTCTATTCCATATTTACATTAATATGTTACCTTATCTAGTATATACTATATAGAACAACCATGATATACTTTTATTTTTTGATAACACCTCTTTGATTATCAAAGTAAAACATTAACTTTTGTTATATGAATAGGGGAATACAGCTTTTTCAAAAGTAGTACATTAGTTTAACGTTAACAATTTGCATCTAAATGTAATAAAACAAAATTAATTAAATTCACATAGAAGATTTTGCAATAGGGTAATGCGACTGACGTAGAAATATTTTTTGTTTAGCAGAAGTGGGCCGTCTGGGTCCTAGGGCCAGTTATTTTACCGTGAATCAGCAGTGCGCAAACATTACTGTATTTCGGTCTGAAAAGCATTGAGAGCCAGTGTAATGACTGGGCATATGAGACTTAAGAACTTATGTCTCAGAGTGATGAGCCCAGTGTGGTATCATTCGGAAATGTTCTGGGTGACACAGCATTCATCTGTGAGCAGACGTTGGACTTACTACACAATTACTGGCTCTAAATTTAAAGCGTTCCCTAGAGATACATTTAAAGAAATTAATATTTTAACTTTGATCTCTCAATATGTATATGAAACGTTTTGTATGGAAATAAACTCAGTTTTAAATTTAAAAAAACACTTTTTTTACGGATTTTACCGCGTTTAATTTAAACTATTTATAACCCGACGTTTCGAGCGCTTTACAGCATCCATGGTCACGGGAGGACTGAGGTAGCAGATGTCCTGATGTCATAGTGACCCAGAACATGGTCACAGACTGCAGACTTCTTTGAGCGTCGATGCTTCACATGAGCTATATGCATCGACGCTCAAAGATGTCTGCAGTCTGTGACCATGTTCTGGATCACCCCATCCATTACATAAGATTTGATAGGCCACAACAAACTGCCGACTTCCTAGAGCATTGATGTTTAACGTCAGCTACATGTTCTTTTACGCGGGTTTTTATACAATTTTTTGTTTGCTATATATAAGAGAGACTACATTTACAATCTAGGTTGTATACTCTTTACGTGCTAGAGGATACCACTTGACAGATGGTAAAACCTGATTTTGCTTTAAGAATCTGTTACTATGGGTCTTTTTATTGGCGAAAGTGTTCGTCACTTACACTAATAAAAAAGACCTAGCGAGCACAACCTTCACCAGATGATAAATGCAACGTCTACGCGTCACCCAAAACATTTCTGTGTGGCACCACACTGCGCATGTTACCCTGAGATCAGTTTCTCGTGGGTCTCATATGTCCAGTAATTATACTATTTTTTCAATACATTATGATTCTATAATTTGGCGGTGAATCCGTTTTGGTAAATATGGATGAGAATGAGATATTCTTTTTTTTTATTGTATAAAGTGACGAAACAAGCAAAACGTTCACCTGATGGTAAGTGCAACGTCCGCCTACAACAAATGCTGTGTCACCCAGAATATTTCTGTGTGACACCACACTGCGCCCGTCACCCTGAGACATCAGTTCTCAAGTCTCATATGCCCAGTGATTACGCTAGCTCTCAGTGCCCTTCAAACCTGAAACACAGTAAAGTTTGCACACTACTGAATAACTGGCCCTGGGGTGGTACCTACCTAGACGGATTTCTGCATAGTAATCCTACCACCAGTACACGCACACACATGCACCTGACAGTATATGTCAGGGCCCTTAGTGTTATTTTATAGATGAGAATGATAACTGAATGAATGACAAATAGAACACATAATAAACTGAAACTATCTTTGTTCTATGATGGAAGATCTTTTATATATTATTTTTTTCATATGTAAAACTAATTAACTAGTTTTGAATTCCAAACAACTAATCCATACTAATACGACTATTATAAATGTGAAGGTAACCCTCTCCGTCCCTTTGTGTGTTTGTTACCTTTTCACGCCTCGACGGCTATCCTATGTCCGTCTTTGTGCCAAATTTCGTCAAGAACCGATCTTGACGAAATTTGGCACAGATACAGCTTGCATCCTGGAGACGGACATAGGATACTTTCTATCCCGGAAAGTCCAATAGTTCCCACGGGATTTTTAAACCTATATCCACGCAGGCAAAGTCGCGAGCATCAACTATTGATTATATATACCATACTATACCGTATTTTTATAATTTTTTCAGTGCGACGTAGCGAATTTCACGAATAGTTGAAATATTTTCTATTTGTGGAACAAGCAGGTTTCCTCATCATCTTTTCTTTAATCGTCGAGCATGTAGCAAATCAGTAAAAATAAAAAAATGTGAAAGACATCGACAATCGAACCAAGAATCACGTACTATGAGCTTCTATGTTACGGCGGCTCCTCAATACATATTCGTTCTGAAATACAAATATTAGTCACGGCAGTTTTAAAAATTCCGTAAGAAAATGTTCGTTGTAATTACGAGAAGGTAACGGTGGTCAAGCTGTAAATAAAGAAAAATTGTAACAATAGCTAGAACTAATTACTCAGTATAAATAAATTTGTTTGCTTGCATCGCCACGTCACTGTGACGCATATGTCGATGTAGTTTGCTTAGATACAGTAGTGTATCGGACATTTGTTGAAACTTGCTACAAAACCCGGTCGTGAACCACCTGCAGCCACCGACTACCCGCTAAACCGTTCAGGTCGTCGCCCCATCTGTTGGGGAGTCGCGCTAAATATATAGCTATATAGCCTAATATAGCTATATCGCCGATGAACTTCAGCTTACTGATTGAGGATCAGGCCATGCCAGTTTCTCTAGCACTGCTGCGGATATCATCGTTACGGATTCTATCTCGCAGAGAAGCACCAAACATTCTATCTCGAGACAAAAGTTTAGCTGTAATTATTTAAACACCAGTAAAACTGTGATAAATTGTGTAATATTACACAAATAAAATATATAATATAATTCTTATTAATTAATTAATATATAGAAAAACTCCACTTAAAAAGGTCATAATAAACAATTTTAGTTTAAGATATTATAGCAACCGTGAACTATTAAAATTGATAACGTAAAAAAAATTCGTTTGTGTTTTAGACACAAAACTTTTTTATGCATTAGAAATCACTGTAATTGTTATAATTTTAATTATCGCAGGATCTCTGCTCAACAGAGGTTTAAATCGAGCTCTTTCCGTGAGCACATTTGCCGTACGGTACAATCAGGTATGCACCGTTAGCTAATTACTACAGCTCATAAGATAATCTTCAAACTTGCTGCTAGAGACTTAAATGACAAATTACACATGACTTAAACATCGATAACTAAAGTTACAACTTATAAAATATGTATGTATTACTATAATAATAGTTCACTGATTTTTGTCATGTTATATTTGTTATGCTAATTATGAAAAAAAAAACTAGAAGAAAGGCAGCAGCATCTTCCAGGAACTACTGAATGAATAAACTGCGGTTGCCTAAACGCCTGCCAATCGTGGCAACTATAAAATAACCCAAATATGAGAGCTAGAAACTTACGTGTTTTGTGGCAATTTATGAGGGAGGCCTATGTTCAGCAGTGGACCTGTGATAGGCTGAAATGATGATGATGATGATGATGGCACTAACAATCAGGTGAACGAATTGCTCGATTCGCCACTTACTTGAATAAAAAAAAAACTTCCGTTGATGAGATTACGATTACTGATTTACTGTTGTAATGATTTTTTTTAATTTTTCTTTAATTACAGTCGAGTTTTAAATTCAATTAAAAAGTCGATGTGTTTGGCGATTTTTCTCCACGTTTTCTTTGTAGGTTTATATGCTGTTGCGTCAAAAACAACTGGGGACTACCATAAAGAAAAGAATGGAGAAAAGTTTGATGTTGGAGAAAAGTTCAAGGAGGCGACACGATATTGAGGTAAACCATTTAGCAAATACCATTTTCTATCAAAATTTTGCGTTTATCACGCTGTTTGTATCGAAACCCAATGGTCTTCAAAACCTTCGTAACAAACTTTTACCGCCGAAAAATAACCCAGCGTCCTTCAGTGACTGCATTAACTTTTTCCTCGTTGTATGCCCCTGCCGTAAATATTAATCATACACATGTCTCCGGATGGCATCGGCATTAAAGCTATTGGCCTACGACTGGTTTTGATCATTCTCTCTTTTTTTGGGTGTGAAGTATATTTTCTTCTGTGTCAGTGTTTCCATATTTTTCTTTGATTATTCGTCTTACAGTTCGGTGTCCAATATCAACTGCAACAGCTACGCGATACGCGACTGATGTTATAGGTAATATTGTCTCTCTATTTAGAGTCTCTCTAGAACTTACGTGTACACAGTTCTCTCCGTATCTTTGGCCATATCGATGAGATAAACGGAGTCCAAATTATCGAGCAAGTTTCAATATCAGAAATTCAAAGCCAACGTTATATTTTATTCTTAATAGTTTCAAATTCATTGATGCGTAACATAAGGTCTACTATACATAATAATATCAATAATACATATAATATACGCTAAGTCGTACAAACTTCTTATAGCTATTATATGATCGGCAAATTTGTTCCCATTAGCACAGGAGGTCGTGTAATTCCAGATCCTTCTGCGAGATTTCGATAAAATTCATTTATTTTATTAAAACATAACATTCTATCTGATCGGATACAAAGAACTGCATTTTAATATTTTCATTAATGAATCATTATTTAGTAAACATGTGGTAGCGGCTTAAAAGAATCTACCACCCCATCTCATCCCGTGGGTGTCGTAAAAGTCGATAGAAGGAAAATGAAAACCAGGAGATAGGCAGCAGCATCTTCCATTTAAATAAACTGCGGTTGCTAACCCGCCTGCCAAGCGTGGAAACTATGGCAAAATCCCCCCAAAATTAGAACTTTTGTGGCAATCTATGGAGGAGGCCTATGTTCAACAGTGAACTAGTGATAGGCTGAAATGATGACCAAAATCGATATTAATCATATTGTTGCGTTGTGATTAGGCGCCATTCGTGTGATAGTCGCATAAGTGCTTACTGATATATGTAGTATTGTATCTAGTGGCGGTTATATGAGTCAGCCGCGTCTGAGTCGATGCGACTGATGGTTATGGTTGACGGAGATTTTTCTGTCATGAGGTGTAGATATTTGCGGCGACTGTTTGGAGGATCTGGGATCTGGGCCCTTGTGTTGACGTTAGCCCGACGTTAGCCGTATTGATGCAAGTTGCATTCTGCTGCATTATGTCTTTGCGGCGGTTGCTTGGACATTTCGATAGCCACAGTGGTTGCATCTTGTTTAGGCTCACACATTAGTAGTTTTGCCCAAGTCCTGGTCCTTTCATGACGGGGCTGCAGACTGTCTGCCCTCCAATGTTTTGTATAACAAAAATATTAAATATCACTCTCAGTAACTTTCCCTCCCATGAATGATTAATGGAAACTTGTTGGTTGGTGAGACAAATTCTAAAATACATAACGCTCAACGTCAGTTACTCATATCCTAGCTGATGGCGATTATACAAACTTGCCTGATGGCTTATTTATAATTATTAAAAATGGTTTTATACATCATTGCAATGGTTGGTGGATTATACGTCAACCTCATGCGGGTGGTAGCTGGTGAGAGGACTCTCAAGGCTGCGGTATAAACAGAACAACGTGTGACCCCATTCCTTTGAGGGAACAGTGGACTCATGACGTGCTCTGCGGCAAACACCCCTGCCAACCTTGTATCTGGTGTCGATGCCATAAGTACAACGCCGTGGAAAACTTGATGTCCCTGCCTTATAGGCGTGACTAATGTTCTAGCCCCCCGCGTAAAAAGCCTACCCTGCGCAAATCACGTGCCGTGCTTCGCGGTTGAACGTTTACACCGTAGTAGTTACTCGGTTAGTATACGCTCGAATAAAACATCAAGTATGTACATACTGAACTCGAGTATGTGAACTGGGTCTCGCAATTTTGAGGTAATATTTTATTACATTTTTAGTTTTAATTTATTATTAACTAATTTAAAATCGAGGTAATACAATTTATTTTTAGTCTGCCTAAATGCCTTCATTTAGACGAAATATATTTCTGTCATTTAAATATGTCGAAGCTGAAGAGTCAGGTCTTTTTTTGGAGGAGCAGTACTACTGTCCCCATTTGACAAGGATTCAGTTGTACTGTCCTTCTCTTGATCCATTTGAAAAAAACGCCTTGATTTATCACTTACAAATGATTTATTTATTACAGATGCATATTTCACACAGCTTTTCCGGATTGAAAGGAAAGGCAGAGCGCTGAGGGCGCTTAGCCGAAACTTTTATTGTCGTTACCACCCTTTTTATATTCTACAGGCCAAGCAGCCAAAAATCCTCCCCACCACTCAATATCAATCTTAACATAATAACAGTTCACTGGTAACGCATAGAATGAAGTGTGCCTGACGATAGATTTATAAAACTTGGCGGGCACCCTATAAATTTCGATAACCAAACGCTGGTGTGACAAAATATTTAATGATTAGATGATTTAAAGACTAAGGAATTCTTATGTGATAAAAATATTTAAATGGTGATGAAGGAATTGACCACGTCGGTAGAGAGTGCTCTCACGGCGACATATACAAATAATATGAAAATGTTTATACACACAAATATTCACACACAGTATTACTATTTGTAAAAGTATAAATAACGCAACTACACTCGGTGTCAAAAAAAAATCGCACATCCGAAAAAAATAATTTAAATACTATTTTAACACAACAGGCCAATGGCAATGGCAAATTGAGGGTATCATTCGAAAGGTAATTTCATTAGCTTTCAGGAATTTTAAATGAATTTTACTTTTATAACGAGACGAAAGAGAAATTAAAAAAAAAGACAGGGTATGTTCAAATTTGCAAATTAATAATTTAAAAAAAACTTAATAAATACCAAAAAAGTTCTTAAAACCTAGTGTTACCCCCCCTTGCCTTGATAACGGCTTCCATGCGATCTTTCATTGACCTAACAAGGATCGCAACAGCCTCTTGGGGTATTTGTTCCCACTCTTCAAGTATCGCATCTTGGAGCTCTTGAAGAGTGGCTGGAGCTGGATCTCGAGCTCGCACGCGCCGTTTTAGGTCATCCCAGAGATGTTCTATTGGGTTAAGGTCTGGACTTCGTGCTGGCCAATGCATAACAGGGATATCGACCTCCTGTAAATAATCCCGTACAATAGCCGCGGTGTGGCAACGAGCATTATCATGCATTAACATGAATCCATCACCGACATAACCAGCATACGGGACCACATGTTCCTCCTGGATTTCAGTAATGTACCGATCAGCATTTAATGACCCTTGCCCTGGCCACCCCGAGTCCGGGAAACGCACACAAGTTCCGTTTTCCCGTCGACGGAAATGCCGCCCCAAAACATACACGAGCCACCCCCGTATTCGACGGATTCTTCGAAGCAGGGTTGTGTGAACCTCTCCCCCTGTCTTCTGTAGACCCTTCTACGTCTGTCATTGCAGAAGAGACAGACCCTCGTCTCATCAGAGAAGAGTACGGTCCGCCACTGTTCTAGAGTCCACTCGCAATGATTGCGAGCAAACTCTAGGCGATCTCTGCGATGCTGTGCAGTAAGTTTTGGATCTTTAGCAGGTCTATGGGCTCTTAAACTCTTTTCGTGTAACTTCCTTCTTATCGTAGAAACACTCACAGATGTTCTCAGAGTTGATCGAAGCTGTTGTTGTGTTTTCTAACATAACCACCAGTCTGCTGAAAACGTTGGAACACCCGTCGAACTGAAAAACGGGACAGGTTCAACTGTCGAGCAACGTCACACTGCCGCATCCCTGACTGCAATAGGGCAATCACTTGAGCGGCTTCTTCAGAGCTGGTGTCCATCTTTACTTGTTCTTACTTGGGTTACTTGTTCACGTGTGTTCACTGCAAAGTCTAACTTACGACTGGCCCATATTTCATCCAGATCGACCGTTTTATACCCTTTTTAGGTGGTGTAACTAGCGTCCTTAGTAACGAGCATTTGACATTGTTTATTTTTGACGCTCTTTAGTGATAAATGTTTTAATGATTTCATGATTTTTTTTTAATAATGTAAAGCTATTCAAATACCCATTTCAAACATACCAATATTTATATAAATATAATTAGTTTCTAGCCATTACAGCCATTTTTCGCGCAAACTCAGAGAGGTGCGATTTTTGTGACGCTGAGTGTATTTCTGTAAGAACTAAAATCACGAGAATAAGCGAGAGCGGAAAAACATAGCGTACTTTTTCATGAAGTTTGCAATTGTTCAAAATCAATGTTCCCAACTTCACTCAGGCAGATAATTAAATGATGTGAATAGAGTAACATAAAATTATAAAATATTTTCATTATTAGTGCATATTGAAGTGTCTGTTGTTATAACATATTCTACACTCTGCGCGTTTTGATCCTCGCTACCAGTGCTGCCAATAATTACCCAAAAAGCGGGTATTTTGACGATAAATCGGTACAGCAGATAATTCAGCGGATATTTATTGTTTTGCTGGTAAAACTGAGTTATTTGTTGTAGACTATTTAAATTAATATAAAAATTTGACTATCGTGTATTTAAGTCGATGACTGTATTGCTAAACTATGAAAAAAAATTAATATTGTTATTGAATTCAACTTACTGCTGAAACGTTAAAAACGAAATAAGATAAACAACTTAGCTTTTGTTACAACAAATTAGCCTTATTTAATAGCCCTAAAAATCCATTTTGGGTAATTTGTGTTTGAAGGAGGGTAAAAACGGGTAGTTTTGCGCCGTCGCCGCTCGGGCGACCGACCCGCGCGAACTCGTTTTTATAGGAAATCATTTTTGAAAAAACATTGTTATTACAAACATTTTTAGTTAACGTTCCTCCTTACACAATTGTTTTATTTTATATTGTATGATTCGCCATGTCGTATCTTTTTCTACAAAAAAAGTAATATATCCAAACGCTATCGTAGCCCGTTCATTTTATATTGGTTAAAACGAGATAGAAGATTTTTCAAGCTACAATAATTGTGAGTTACAGATCCGTAAACATTTCAAAATTGCGTTCAGGGAAAAAATGATTATTCGATGTGTACCTAAAACATGCGGCGTACATTCACTAAGACTGGATTTAGCTGTATTCTTGTAAGATGTCAACACGCATTGACATGCGAGACTTCGGTCGATGTTTGTGTTTACGCACTACCGAGTGGCCAAACCCTCTTCTTCTTCTTCTTTTTTGGTCTTGGAAATCGACTACCAAATCGAGATATTTTTGCCTATGTCGAGTAATAATTTAATTGTATTATGGACTTCGTTTCGATCGCCAGTAAAATGATAGTTGACTTTTACTGAAGATTTATTGGACTGATGAATGCTGGTATAGATGTAGATTAGGATTTGCTGGACTGATGGATACAGGAGAGATCACATTTTATAAATAAAATTATTATAAGTGGCCTAACAAAATAAACATAGAAAAAGATAAAATAAATTCTCTTGTCACAATATTTGATTTTATTTGCATTTAATTCTATAATTTCACAATAGCATGCCGGTAATTAGGCAATCGTAATTTAAACACAATTTTATTTCCGGTATATCATCATGACTGCTTCTTGCATGATTGCTTTGACATTTGACTGAAGGACACAAAAAATGCTCATACCGATATTTGATTACGAACAAATGTAGCTATCGGATAAATCGAGAACTGACCGATTTCTTTTTATTATTCGAATATGAATTCTTTCTTATTATTCATTCCGATTCCGCTCGATACGCACTCTGCTCGGGGCAAACAAGGCAACGAGACACCCCTTACCACACTCGACGTGGATTTCTGCAATATCCGGGGACTTCATTCCAATCTTAGCGCTGTCCACTACCATGTAGAGACAGCGAAGCCGGCCTTGCTCTTTCTTACCGAAACGCAGATATCCTCTCCGGCTGATACCGCTTATACCCGGGGTACAAACTGGAACACCACTACATGCCACGGGCTGGGGTTTGTGTATACGTCAGAGAGGATATATGTTCTCGACGCCTCGGTGGACTTGAAGGTACGGACCTGTCTATCCTTTGGCTGCGCATACAGAGCGACGACCATCCACGAGCCCATGGGTGCTTCTATAGGTCCCATAGCGGTAACACGGAAACTGACCGACTCATTGACCACATCCATATGGTTACAGATTACGTGCTACAGCAGATCTCATCCGTGGAGATCGTGAAACCATCGCTTCCATCTCTTCATAGGGAGGAAGCCTCGCTGGCCCATGCCGCCAAAGATAAGGCCGATCTTTTAGGCTCTCTCATTGCGTCCAACTCGACTCTCGATGACAGGGAGAACTTGCCGCCAACCATCCCGCGGTGTGAATGATCTATGCCAGACATCCAGTTCTGGCAGAGCTCAGTGCACAAAGCACTTTTCTCCCTGGACTTCAACAAGTCGAGTGGGCCCGATGGTATTCCACCAATTGTGCTGAGGATGTGTGCTCTGGAGTTGGCACCAGTTTTAACGCGTCTTTTCCGGTATTCCTACTTTCTAGGCATCGTCCCGAACTCATGGAAGACTGCCTTAGTGCACCCGATCCCTAAAAAAGGCGACCGCTCAGATCCAACTAACTACAGGCCAATTGCCATCACCTCCTTGCTCTCCAAAACGATGGAGTCAATTGTTAACTGTCAGCTCTTGAGGTACCAAGAGGACCGCCAGCTGATTAGTGATCGCCACGTGATACGGTTTACGACGGTGTCGCTCAGCTGGGGATCTTCTGGAATACCTCACTCATCGATGGGCGGAGGCAGTTGAGAGCAATTGAGAGGCCCTGGCAGTTAGTTGGAGTTAGTAGCGAAGGCTTTCGATCGGGTCTGGCATCAAGCGCTTCTATTGAAGCTGCCTTCTACGGGCTTCCGAAAAATTATGTAATTGGGTCACCAGTTTTCTCACAGGCCGGAGCATCAAGGTCGTAGTGGACGGTGCCTGCTCGAACTCGAAGCCTGTAAATGCTGGTGTTCCACAAGGCTGCGTGCTATCACCAACTCTGTTTCTTCTGCATATCAATGGCATGTTACAAATTAGTAATATTCATTGCTATGCAGATGACAGTACTGGTGATGCCTTATACACCGGCCGTGCCAATATTTCTCGGGAACACGTCGATGAGTGCCGGAACAAACTTGTGTCTGAAATCGAAATCTTATTAGACAAAGTTTCGATATTGGGCTGACAAAATTTAGTCCAATTCAACCCTAAGAAAACACAGGTTTGCGCGTTTACCGCTAAAATGAAATCCTTGGTCGCATACCCTTGCTTTGATAATACTCCCCTCACTGCCTCAGCTAGTATCGGAATACTTGGCGTCGACATATCGAGTGACGTTCAGTTCGGCGGTCACCTGGAACGGAAGGCCAAATTGGCCTCCAAAAAGCTTGGCGTGCTCAGTAGAGCAGGACATGATTTCACGTCGGCCAATCGTCTGCAACTTTACAAGGCGCAAGTTCGGCCTCACTTGGAATACTGTTCTCACCTCTGGGCGGGGGCAACCCAGCGCCAGCTCCTTCCATTTGACCGAATCAAACGAAGAGCGGCTCGAATCGTCAACGACCGAGTTCTTTCCGATTAGCTCGATCCACTGGCTTTGCGAAGAGACGTTGCATCTCTTTGCATTTTCTACCGTGTTTATCATGGGGAGTGTTTCGAGGAGTTGTTCGGAATAATTTCTACTGTTAAATTTTACCATCGCACATTGCGGCACCGAACAAAATTTCATCGACACCACCTGGATGATTGGCATTCCACCACTGTGCGCTTTGCTAGAAATTTTTTGCCACGCTCAACCACTTTGTGGAATAGGCTGCCGCTGCCAGCAGTTTCTCCGGACCGATACGACTTAGGGACCTTCAAGAAAAGAGCCTACTCCTTCCTCAAATGCCGGCAACGCATTCGGAATTCCCCTGGTATTGCGGATGTTCATGGGCGGCGGTGATCACTTACCATTAGGTGAGGCACCTGCTCGTTTGCCCCCTCTCCTATAAAAAAATCTAGCAATGCAGGCATTGACTTACATAGAGTCAGGTATAGAAAACAGCCTAATTTTGAATAAATAAAACTGTACAACAAAATACCTGGTTTCACCCCCGCGACAACAAATACCCGCCAAAATACCCGCTATCTCGATTTATCGCCGAATTACTCATTTCGCAGTGCTGGTTGCTGTAAGCAAGTAGTAAGTACGTGCCGGCTCGGTGGCATTTTCTTTAATATTAGGAAAAGAAATATTAAAGAAAATGCCACCGAGCCGTGCATGAAATTCGAATTGTTTTCCCTCCTGATTTGTGCGCATCGATCGTCGGTTGTCAAATATCGAAAGCGATAGTTGTTCGAATGAATGGAAAAATCGAATTATTAGATTCGAATACTTTTATTCGTATCCGCGCATTCCTACACATCATAACTGAATTAGTTGTCAAATTGTCATTCTCATTTTGTCATTACATCAGGTAGTTTTACAATTTTTACTCTTTGTATTTTATGGGATCATTATCAACTAAAATTCTAAGAACTTCAACAATGGCCACTTCAGCTGAAATTAAACAGTTTATCAAAGATGCTATTGCCCAAGATAAAGTAGTTGTATTTTCAAAATCATACTGCCCGTACTGTACCCTAGCAAAAAACGTAAGTGTCATTTGCTTTTATTTCACCATTATTTTTTGGATGATGTAAAAATCAGATAAACATTTATGCGTCATTTTTCATGTGAAATTAAAATGGCCATTTATTTTACCATTTCGAGTTGTACTTAATTTGTACTTAATTTGTTTTTTATTTATTTTTGTATTTCAATTATCAGGTTTTTGAAAAAGTGAAACAACCGGTTAAGGTCTTTGAGTTGAACGAGCGCGATGACGGCGATGCAATTCAGGCAAATTTAGCAGAAATTACCGGGTTTCGAACTGTAAGTAGATTTATCTTAAAAGTTTATCGTAAGGCTAAAACATGACATCAGCGCTACTGAAATATTTCATAACAAATATTAAAAGTTGAGAGTTTATTATCAGTCAGAATTTAGTTATCTTGTTTTACCAACAGTTGTAATTTACCTAAATAGCATTATTCTTTTTTTTAATTCATAAGCTTTTGCTTTTTAATATCTTTCCTGCTGTATATTCTAAGTAAGTTCTAAGTATGTATATATTTATTCTTGACTAACTTAGAAAAATATTTCTGTCTGTTCATCCAGAGTTAACTATAAAATACTAGTTATTTTCATTACATTTATACCAATTATGATTATCTTTGTAATATCTCAAATAGTTCCAGATTTATTTTCATGTTAGAGTCCATGCTAATAAGTAAATTCAGTTAGTTGTTATTAAGTGTTACTGATTGTCAGTGTCATTTCATACTATTAAAAAAAAAAACGTAAATCTAGTGTTGTAGGTTAACTAAAGATTTAGAAACAAATAGTTTATTTACACATTGCTTTGAAATGATTTTCTATTTACTGAAAAGAAACCATAAATAATTGGACATTTTTATTTTTCAGGTTCCACAAGTATTCATTAATGGAAATTGTGTGGGAGGTGGTTCTGATGTAAAAGCTCTTTATGATTCAGGCAAACTAGAACCAATGTTGATTGGTTAAATTGAACGGCAAAAGTTAAATATGTGAAAAATGCTTAAAAAAGAAAATAATAAAAATGTTAAGATAAAAACTAATCACAGTAATTTTTTAGTTCTCTCTAAGTGTCAAAATTTTGCTTAGCTTTTATGTTAAAGTGCAATATTTAAAAATTAAAGTTTAAGAGATGTGATATAGAATTTATATCTGAACAGTTTACTTATGATTGTTACAGATAATTTAATGTAATGAACTTATGTTTTTATAGCAATAAAGTTATTTATGTTTAATAAAGTTGTGTGGTAGAGGCTTAAGAGAATCTATCACCCCATCTCATCCCGTGGATGTCGTAAAAGTTGACAGAGGGAAAATGAAAACCAAGAGATGGGCAGCAGCGTCATCCTTGAACATCTATAAAAAGAAACTGAGGTAGTCAACCTGCCTGCCAAGCATGGCAACTATGGTAAAATCCCTCCAAAATGAGAGCTGCAAACTTTTGTCATATTCTACGGAGGAGGACTATGTTCAGCAGTTGACTAGTTGTTTTGAAGTTTCATGTAATTGTTGTGCCTCTGCAATCCTTTAAATTGTCAATAAATTATTGTGTTTTACTTAATAAGCAGTGTGTTTAATTTTGGTAAATGGTTCTTATTATATGTAACAGCAAATTTCTGTTTGGCACCTGTTGCCTAGAGATGTCAGCTCTTAATTCTTATTATTAAACTAGCTTACAGGGGCATTCTTCCATTTCCGTTCTATTTATGCATATGTTTCATGCAGGTGCTAGGATTCCTATGCAGGAATCAGTCTAGGTAGGTACCACCCCAGGCTAGTTATTCTGCCGTGAAGCAGTAGTGAGCAAACATGACTGTGTTTCAGTCTGAAGGGCACTGAGAGCCAGTGTAATCACTGGGCATGTTAGACTTAAGAACTGATGTCTCGGGGTGACGGGCGCAGTGTGGTGTCACAGCATTTGTTATAGATGGACTTTGCACTTGCCATCAGGTGAACGTTTTGCCCATCTCACCACTAACCAATAAAAAGAAAATCATGGTAATGTACATCAATAAGATATTTTGCACGTTTTTGGGCTATGCCATGTATAATATTTTCGCAGCCAGCCTCATTCAATTCAATAATCCAAATAATCGATCCATTCCATCCATTGCTATCCCAGTTTCTTAAATTAATTGTTTTTTTTTTAAACATAGCCCCACAGTAGGAATTTTATCGATGGGTGCGTTTTACAGACAAATTTCACATGCACAACACAACTAGACCTGAAAACCAACAATTAGTGTTTTTGCACAAATATCAACTCCGGCTGGGATTCGAACCTACGATCGGCGGCGTAGAAATTAGGTACTTTGACCACTAGGCCTAGTGGTCGTCACTACTGAGTCGGTGCTTGCTATCTATATAAATGTTATTATATTATGATACAATTTATAAAAACCTGTCTTTTGATAGTCCCCACTTACTAGAAATTTGTTCTTCATAGAATGAGCTTGTTCTTGGATATAAGGACAGAGAAACTATCATGCGTAGTAAAAAATAAATTGGTTGCGTTGGATTTACTTGATAGACATACTAGTACAGTTACTAATACAAACTGTAATTGAAAATAAGCTATGTATATAACAGAAGCTTTCTCACTCAGTTTTGAAATTCAGTCGGATTTTAGTTTGGTCTGGTATAGATCAAGGTAAGTGGTACTGATCAGAGTTCTTGACTACTACGCCGCGGGTCATGGGTTCGAATTCCACATTCGTATGCCAATATTTGTGCAAAAACACAGATGCTTGTTTTCTGGTTTGGTTGTGTTGTGATTGTCCCTGTGTCTCCGATACACTGCACCTGCCTCCGATTATATTGCATGTGAATTACAGCGGTCGCAGGTAGTTTAGCACGAGGGAGTGCCTCTTATGTATGCGCGTACTCTTATGGCACTATAATATCTCCTACGTAGTTGATATCTTCGGATAGTACTTACAGTTATTACCGTGGCCGTCCAGGGGGATATTAACATTACATACTACGAGTTTTCACGGGCTGCGATATCATATTTATATTTCATAAAACATTAATTTAAAAAAATTAATGCTTGGTGTTTTTTTAGCGCCACAGTTGCTAGATGTCCCGGATGAAAACTAAATTATATATTGGGTTTGTCGGGGCGAACACAATTCTCAGTATGCTAAGTTACACTCGAACCATTTTGCTATATTTAATTTGTGCCTTCGTAACCAATAACAACAATCAATAATGTCTAATGCTGAATGTCTCATTAAACTTAGCATATCAGAAATTTAGTCGCCCATTGTTCGGAAATTGTCATATTTTCAACGCTTTTCTTTTCAACATTTTTATACTGATGTTATATATTAATATATGGCTTTGCTGTTCAAAGTCATTACGAAATAGAATTTTAATTCCAATACATTAAGTTGGCGGCGTAAAAGAGTACCATTCCACCGCATTTAGATAGAAGTTGACTAGGAAAATAATAATCCACACAGCGTCCAACAAATTGCGGAATAATCAAAATATCATCATCATTTAAGCCCTGCACTGCTGAAAATAGGCCTCTCCCCGTTCCTGGGCCACCTGCATCCATCGACTTTCCACAAAACCGTAGAGGTCGTCGTTTATTTAGGGGGGGGGGGGGGGGGGGTCGCTGCTTGCTCATCTTGCTTTGCTACATTGTAGTCTAGTAAACGGCCGAGACATAATTGTTTGGTTCTTCGTGCCTCAATGCTAAATTAATCGGAGGATCTTAATTAATGTTAAAAAAAAGATAAAAGATTTAACTTACATTTTTTTTTAGTGCTGCTATGTTATATAATATGATTGTTGTTTTTATTGCAAAACGTACATAAAATAATTACAATTGAAATTTACCAGTATTTACACTGTTCATATCCTCATCGATGTAATCTATACCGACTGTTCCAAGGCTTTTGACAGAATCAACCATTTATTGTTGCTCTGCAAGATTAAAATGGACGGAGTTAGGGGTGACCTGTACCGCTGGTTCTCGTCTTGTGAATCGTTCTCAAGCTGTACTTCTTAATGGCTATATGTCTTCTTGAAAGCTTATATCATCAGGAGTTGCTCGAGGATCTCTTTTAAGTCCCCTATTATTTATCTTACGTATTAATGATATTCAAAATTGTTTTCTTAATTCTACTTGTCTTCTTTTTGCTGACGATATGAAAATTCTTCGAATTGTTAATGACTCTTCTCATGCACTCCTTCTCCAGGTTGATCTGTTTAAGTTTACAGATTACTGTAGTCAAAATAGATATAAATGTGTCCAAATGTCTTGTTATGTCTTATTTTAAATATAGTTATTTATTAAAAAATTAGGTGGTATTAAGTAGAAGATAACTAGAGGCTGCTGACGGTGGAGTTTCGCTGTGTTCAATGTATAATGCGCTCCACGCTCGACTCTAATAATTCTAAAGCTGCACTATTGCCCAAGGCGCGCGCCAAGGTATTAGATTCGCAGGGTAAGTTTCAGCAATTCCTTTGTCTCACTAATAATGGTTTCTCAAAACCATTATGTGATGGAGCTGTGTTGCAAGCGATTGTTTTTACGATACACACACCTACTTTTTCCCAGCTCCTATCGATAGAGCTCCCCTGACTTACTTAGATTTCATTCTACTCGCAGATGATGTGTTCTTTATGCCTCATGGTGTGGATATGTTACTACGAGTAGATGCCCACTTGTTTTTACGTCTGTTACTTACCGATCGTATTCAGGGTATTCCTGATCATCAGTTTTGTGATAATGGGCGAAGCTCCAGTACTTACGACAACCGGTCGTACGCGAAGTGTCGCATTATGTGCAAATATGACATGAGACTGGCCGCTATGAAAACAAATAAATTAAATATATATGAAATTAAAAAATATAGCAGTTGGCGGGAATCGTTTTCAATTCTTACTAAATGTAAGAAGCAGCGGCCGCGCTTTACAGAGTGAATGTCGTATAATTTGGTTTTCTTATGAAAAATAATTAATTAACGAATTACTGTGCTTCATATACTGTTGTTCCTGCATTCGTTGTGCCGTTGTTTAGACTGCAATCGGTGTGCTTTTATATCGGAATCAGTATATCAAAGAGTGTATTTGTCGCCGACAAGATTAAGAAAGTATTGAAGATACTTTTTCTTTTCGGAGTTGCACCAATTTACGGATTACGGATACGGATTTTCAGTACAGCATTTAGTTAGTCAGTATTCAGCTATAAACATGAGGGGAATCCCTTATAAGCCCCAACAAGTAAGGAATTGAAAAGGTTTACTAACAAATGTATCTACGCAGAATTAGACTGACATCCTAATCATATTCATATTTTAATAACGATGCACCACAATAACATTTCTCCTGTATTGTGCGTGCGATTTTCAGGCATACATTTCATGTGCGCAAGACAATCAAATCCAAAACCCAACGATTTTGTTTTTACACAAATCGTTCGTTGCGATTCAAACCCAGGACCCGAGGCATAGAAATCAGATACACAAGCCACCAGGCCCCGCGGTTGCCATATCATTTAGTATAGCTGTTTTACTCGCGCCACAAAAACAATGGCCTTGTGTTAGCGGCCTTCGAACATCTGCCATCATCAACATCGTCTCATCCCGCGGGTGTTGTAAGATTCGACTAAGGAAAATGCCTCGAAAATGTCATGTCCAACGGATTCAAAATCGTGTAAAATTCATACATCGGTGACGGGCAGCAGCAACTAAGGTGCGCAGAGTCTGGTATTGAGTTCGTCAATTCAAATAACAATACCGCATAAGTGAACCTTACAGAACTAAGAAAGGCGAAATACACGCAGCACTTTGAATTCACTGAGGATATTATAAATATTCCTAATCATGGTTAAGTCGATTTAAAAAGCTGTGTTTTAAATCTAACCCAGTTTCGAGCCTAGTTCGATCAACCTGGAATGTTAAGAGTCGATGGCCTCGATTTATTCTAGCATGATTACTCTCTATGCTCAATACTCCGATACTCGATACTTTCTATACTGTTTTACTTGTGGTAGGATTCCTATTCAGGGATCCGTCTAGGTACGTACCACCCCAGGGCCAGCTACTCTGCCGTGAGGCCTTAGTGTGCAAACATTACTGTGTTTCGGTTTGAAGTGCACTGAGAGCTAACGTAATTACTGGGCATATGAGACTTAAGAAGCAATGTCTCGGGGCGACAGGCGCAGTGTGATATCACACAGAAATGTTCTGGGTGACACAACATTTGTTATGGTCAGACGTTGCACTTACCATTAGGTGAACGTTTTGCTCGTTTCGTCACTTTATACAATAAAAAAAATGACACTTTTAAGTGCCGCTTAAAAAAGTCTCAAATATCATTTACGTTCAGTGGAAGGAGAACAAATTAAACTTTTTAAATAAAAAAAAAATTGCTGAAACCTCTAGTTTGAGCGTTTTTTGGTAAACAACATGATCCCGTGAATCAGAGTTAAATAACGAGGAACTTGCCTTGAGCAGAAAGCAACCTAACGTGACCTTTTCACCAAAAAGTGTTGATTTTTCTACATGCGACGACATTCATTTAAATAAAAAATAAGCAAACAGGACCTGTAAGAGATGTTTTTTAATTTTTGTCATCTCAAATTAGTGTCAAATTTGTTAGCTTGTTTATGAAGAAGAAAAAATAAAATGGCCGCCAGGTGTAATGAACAAAGTTACATGTTATGGTGACAATGGGAAAAACTATGTAGGAAATAGGAAAGTTTTACAGTGAGAACTTATTTAATGTCCATACGTTTAAACTAATCTGAATTTTGGGATTCATTCAGCTGGTAATATGGCTAAGGAAGCATAGTAGGTAGGTAGGTAGGTAACACCCCAGGGCCAGTTATTCTGCCGTGAAGCAGTAGTGTGCAAGCATTACTGTGTTTCGGTTTGAAGGCATTTGAGACTTAAGAACTGATGTCTCAGGGTGACGGGCGCAGTGTGGTGTCACAAATAAATATTCTGGGTGACACAGCATTTGTTGTGGGCGGACGTTGCACTTACCATTAGGCGAACGTTTTGCTCGTTTCGTCACTTTATACAATAAAAAAAATGACACTTTTAAGTGCCGCTTAAAAAAGTCTCAAATATCATTTACGTTCAGTGGAAGGAGAACAAATTAAACTTTTTAATTACCAAGCTTTTATTAATATTCAAGCGTTGATTTTAGACTCGTATCGTACATTAGTAGGATTTATCGTACATTATCATATATCGTAGACAACGCGTAGCATAAATTTAATGTAATTTTGATATTTTAAATAGCAAAAAAGTTAATAAAAAATACTCAGTATACGTGACGGAGTGAAACTTACATAAATTCATTTTTTTATTTGTAATAAAAATAAATAATCATGAATTACCTTACACTTTTCAAATAAGTGTAGTGTCAATTATTAATCAATAAATATTAATTCAACAGTCAAAAACTTCTAAAAGACTTGCAGTGTACCTAGTAGTCCATGTGGATTACGAGCTGGAGAGAAGGCATGCAATTAACAGCGTGTGGATCGCAAAGACTGCTTGCGTAGCTAGAAAATATTAAGATGTCAAAAGTAAAGTAGCCGATAGGTGACCGGCAGAGTAGAAGAGCACCTGCCTCTTTCCTGCCCCCTATATAGGAAAAAGGCATGACTATTTGTATGTATGCAAAAGTAAAACGTAGTATTCACATTCTCTTTATATAATACGCGGAAGAATCATATAGGAAAAATCAGAGTGTGCGGTGTTTGGCCATTACAGTGGTTTACTGTAATTATTTTAGAATATAATAGATATGTTACTTCAAAATCATAAAAGGATGTTACAATTAATTATTCTTTGCTTCACCCCCTTACAGGAGGGTCAAAATCTTTACGAATAATTTTACAGATTTAATCATAAATCCTTTCGGAGTCGTCACTTTGTCCCTGCCTAAACGCTTTATTACACACAAGAGATGAAAACATCAGGACCGGCCAAGGCCACTACGCGCAGCCTTAGGGGTGACATATCTGGCGTACGCTGCTCACAGTTTGATGTTATATTACCTATGTCATTGATAAAGGCTTCGTTTTTGCGTAACGCAATAGTCTTAGCGACAAGGAGAAGTGCGTATGAAAGAGAGGGCCTATATTCGAAGTCAGCACCCTCGCAACCCTAGTTACCGCCGCCCTAGCAACTGCTTTGTCCGTTTACCGCTAGTCGGCGCTCGCGAGCCCGCCCTACAACAACATGTTGTAATATCTTATTTTGTACAGTTTAATGTAAACAAACTCTTTTGTATTCAGTATTTGTATTTGCAAATTTGCTCTTATCAGCGTTCTACTAATGCCTTGTGTACGTCTATTATAGGTAGTCTAATATCTGAACCATTGTGAATTGTGAACGAGGCATGTCCTGTGAGTGAGAAAGCTCAAGGTAAATATATACGTATTATTTTGAGAGATAGTTAAACATTTTAAATATATATTTTTAGGCTGTAGATACGGAATGTGAGTATATTTTGCTTATATACGTAAACCTTTAAGTAAAAAACCTTGTTTGTATACAAGATATGCAAACAACTTACACTTTCATGTGTAATTTGGCCATATTACATTGCAATATAATGTAATATGGTCCCAAGTCCCCGTATAAATAATTTTTAATTAAATACTTCTAGACATATATTTCTAATAAAATACTTCTAGCGCTGGGATATGTACTTTACTTTAGATTTTATGTATAACTATCCTCTCAGAGGAACATTTATCGGATTGCAGCAGTTTCAAATGGCTTTTTTGTCATTCGTTCATATCGAAATAAAGATTCATAATTTTAATTTCACATTGTGCATCGAAATAATTATTTTAATTATCTATTTTCTAATAGAAACGTTTTAAAATAATTATTTATAAAATAACTGTACTTGTCCTTCACGGTCTACGATGTAGCAAAAGCTTTTAAATACATATTAAAAAAACCTCACAATAACACCCAACGAACACAAAAGTGTTTTGCTTTTGTTTCTTTTCTATAATCTAACCTCGTTGCGTTTTTGCTGCGTAACGTAATTTTCCGAACGGAGTTTACGGGCGACGTTTCGGCGGGAAGGGTATGTTTAGGTGGGTGAGGGTGCCACCACAGATAATATAAGGCAATGTTGGCCCGTCGAATGATCAGAGAGGCCGCGTCTCTCCGGGCGGTAACGTAGCACATCGGTGGTCGTAACCGTGCTACGAGTAACTTCGTAAAACTTCGCCGATTTCGTAGCTTATAAGTATTAGTGTCAAAACAGTAGAGTCGTGCTGAAAAAACTAACAAATAATTATTTGGTAAGATTCATTATATTTAGAATCACGAAACTTGTTTATTATAATTTTTTTACATTTTCGTTGTTTATTTACTACATTCATTGTTTACTAAAGTAAATTATGACTTACTATAAACATTATGAAAATAATCTGTATTGAATAAAAATATTCTGTTATGTTTTACTGGCAGAAGATATAATAGTCTTTATTTATGTCAATTGGATGAAAAATTATACTTTTTTTATTCGATAAAGTGACGAGACAAGGACCCAGAACATTTCTTTGTGGCACCATATTGTGCCCGTCACCCTGAGACAGTTTTTAAATATCGTACTCCCAGCGATTACACTTGCTCTCAGTGCCTTTGCACACAACTAATTCACGACAGAATAACAGGCCCTGGGGCCCTATACGGATCTTGCATAGGAATATACCTTACCTTCAAAAACTTTTTGCTTTTTAGTTTTAGAAATTATTTTATGCATGATATTGCTTTTGGTATATTTTAGAACGAATTAATGGGACTGTTTAAGCTACTGGTGATATTGTGAAAGGATTCTTCCCTTTTTTCAAAGCATTACTCACAAGGTAAATAGAGAGCATGGATATAATGGAAATTCTGCCGTGTCTTGTCGCCTATATACGGATATAACATAATTGATTTCTATGATTACATAGTATGAAATCCCTTTTTATACATTTTAATTGTAAGAATTTTCCCAGAATAAGTATAGCATATATCTTAATCTAAAATGTTATCAATATTGTACCAAAATATTTTACATTGCGACTCAAATATATTTTCACCTACGTTTATTTATTGACAAATACGGAATACTTTTGGAAAAGTATATGTAAAACTTAAAAGAACGCGTAGGTGTAAAACCTAGTTTGACTTTAGACCTAGTTTTTTTTAACACAATTACAAGTAATAATTGCGGTGACAGTTCTTGAACATTTTAGACTTTTATTAAATTCCTACGACTTATAGAATAACCTAAGACTAAAGCCAAATCGTTGTTACATATGTTAAATAAGCTATTTACAAAAGCTTAAGATCTTATTTGTTTATCAATTTCAAAAGTTCATGTAATAAAAACTGGCTTTCGGTCAATGCTTTTTTATTTTAAAAGTAAAGTACACATTCATAATATTAAAAGTACCTTAAATTTCGTGATATAGGTTTTATGTTTCCAGTAAGAATTATCAGCGTATCCCGGTAGTATTGCAAACGTCAACGGTGTGTATGTCCCAAAAGATTCGTATGCATGTTTGCGAAATTCTAACACAAAAGCAAGAAAACAGCCTGAAACTGTATATATTAAATATATAACTATGTATATCGCATGGAAATCATCTATTATTCTTAAGCTTAACTAAGAGAACTCATCACTATGTTATTTCCCGTGGGTGCCATAAGAATCGACTATAGGTTTCAGGGTCATTTGTAGGGAGCGGTCTCGCAACTGGCTACAAATTTTCCTTAAGACTACATCTTACTTTTAAGCTCTTTTGAGAACTTACTGTATTGTACAATGTTCTTCTTCCTGTGTGGGTTAGAGAAATCGCTTTAAGGAGTAATGATTTACAATATCCGTAGGCATTCAGTGTTACGATTAGACAGGTTTTAAAACACTTAAATTTAAAACAGTGAGCTCAAGCCGTATCTTTAAAAAACGGTTGTTGGTAATTCGTTCATATGTATAAAGTCCTACAGACAAAAAGAAAAATATGAAAATATATATTTACATTTTTAGTGCAATTCGCGCCTTTTTATTGACCACTATGAAATACGAACAAGAAGATTTTACGCAATCATATTAGTAGTAAAGAGTGCCGTGTGGTGGTGGCTTAAGAGACTCTGCCACCCCATATCATCCTGTGGGTGTCGAAAAGTCAGTTGCCAACCCGCCGGTCAAGCGGGGCAACTATGGCAAAATCCCCCCAATATGAGAGCTACAAACTTTTGTGGCAATCTATGGCGGAAGCCTATGTTTAGCAGTGGACTAGTGGTAGGCTGAAATGATGATGATGATGAAAGAGTAAAGATTTGCGATCTTATATCATCCCGGGTGTGGTCTCGGCCTACCCCTTATAGGGAAAACATGTAACTGCATGTATGTATTAGTTTTCCTCTGTTAATATCTAACTGCAAATGAGTTTTTGTCCTAAGTGCGGTTTGATTTAAAATAAACATACCATATCATACACATTTTAGTTTTATTTAAATATTTTAATTTAAATTAAATTTATCTTTATGCAGACTAAAGTTTGCACTCGTAAGTTTTCATTTGCCGAGGTTTGACTGGTTGAAATATTGAATTCCCCAGTTTAAGATGTCTACAAAAATGGATAAATAAATAAATACATTATCACAGTTTCTTACCGACGTCGTCGTCTTTTAACAAAAAGTAAATGTTTTTTTGCCTATTAGTTGCTTGTCGTTAAAAACTTCGATAACATGTTAGAGACAAAAATATGTTTTTATATAATGAGATTTATATAACATAAAAAAAATATTGGCTAATGACGCCACGACACGGTTCTGCCTTCACAAAGAGACAAAAAACTTCTCGTATGTTAACAAGCTCTGTAGATGGGTTATCGAGGCGGTTTATTTGTACTCATTAATGACGCTAAATTATAAATGTTATTTTATCCTAAAGCATCTTGATTGTGCATCCGCGAGTGATTCCTGAAAGAATGCTACGTATTTTCATTCACATTGTTTTTTTAGGTATGTTCCCTTTTCATATGAAGTTATTAGTTTTCGTAATATCTGGTGAATGCGATCCGAAAACTTTAATTTGTTTTAGATACAAAATCAGTATCTGGATCAGTGAGCTGAGAAATTTGTGCAAACATTTTGTATGAGCGCAAAGCAAATCTGCCGGGATATTGTATTGTCAAACAATTTATTTATTCGGATTTATATTTATGAACTGGTAATATATCAATATGCAATATATTGTTTAATGTGTTATGGTATAGTGCTTAACCGCCGCGATAGCTCAGGGGTCGGGTCCGGGGCCGGGTTGTTTCAGCCTAGCCAAGTCCACTGCTGAACGCAGGCCCCCCCACACAAAAGCTTGTAGCTCTCATTTTGGGGGGATTTTGCCATAGTTGCCACGTTTGGCAGGCGGGTTGGCAACCGCATTTCATTTATTCAGATGTTCCAGGTAGATGCTGCTGCCCATCCCCTGGTTTTCACTTTCCCTCTGTCGACTTTTACGACACCCACGGGTTGAGATGGGGTGCCAGGACAACTAAAATTGCTCTACAATTTTAAGTACTGATTTACCACGTGCACCGCGGTGAAGGAAAACATCGTGAGAAAACCTGCATGTCCGAGGAATAGAAATATTTCTTGTATTTTTCTATTATATAAGTCCACCAACCCGCATTGGAGCAGCGTGGCGGACTATTCCCGGATCCACAACCCTCTCAGAAATAGGAGAAGGCCTGTGCTCAGCAGTGGGACATTTATAGGCTGTTACTTTACTTTATTTTAGTGATAAACAGTCTTTTTTTATTTTATTAATATAAGCGTTTAGATATTACCTACAATGCAGACATAAAACACGCCTATACAAATTTGGGCTGATTTGCCATATTTGGGTTTGGATGTCTGGTGTGGTTTGGAACGACCTGAGGTGCGACCGCTAACTTGACTGTTGTAGACGTGAAACAAGTAACTGCCCATAACCGGTCTGAGTAATTTAAACTTGGCATATTTAAAATGGTTATTTCTGTCGTCATTCATGATATTTTCCTACCATTTAGCTAATATTATTGCTAACATTTTTGGATTTTTTAAATATTTATATTAAACTTACTTAATAACTCCAAATTCTACATAAATGTCGGAACCTTGCGCTACTTGTTATTTGTTGTTTGAAAACGAAAAACAAACATTTGTTAAATTGTTTATTCAACTAAACTTTTAGATAATATCAACTTCTGATGGAAAAATTTATTAATTAAACGCTGCGAATGCGTCGGGGAGCGGCTCATCAAAAATGTATAGAATTCGTATGATTTGCATAAAAGTCATTTTATTGCCTCGAAAGACAAACAGAATGGAATATTAGCTGTTGGAACGGATCCAGCTATGCGGTTGAACTGTCAGGATAGGTGAAGCAGCGACCGCCCACCAGTCACTAATAACTTTTGTTCTACTATTTATTTAAAGAAAACACACTTTGTAAGTATTGTGTTTTCTCTAATGAACAAGGGCGACAAATGCTTAGTGCGCCTGATGGAAAATGGTCACTATGTCCCAAACACATGTAGCCTAGCTGACGAATCAAGATGTACATAAAGAGAATCTATTGACACAAACAACATTGAACAGTTATCGTGTGGTCGTCATGATGAAGTCTATCTCATTTTTTGTAGAAGTGTCCGGGCTCATCCAGGTCATCCGTGTAGTGTGTTTTGAACCAATGTCATCATCTGGGTGTGCCAAGGTAGGTGCGTATAGCCGTATGACCTTCAGCGAATACCGTTTGGTTATTCTGAGTATAAGGCACGCAACTCTAGTCGACACACTTCCGATCTTAAAAACGTAGTTGATGAGAGACTCGTGAACAATAAACCTGACACCTTCTTAGGAAAGATGGTCGCCTACCCGGTGGTGAAACAAGTTACCGGATTCGAGGATTACCGTGTCCTCTCCCTGTCTTCGGATTACAGATAATAAATACCCCAGCAATAATAAATAACTTGTTCACCTCTTATTCTAGCTCTAGGATCTTCTCGTTGATCCCCAGCATGCGTGCGTTAACGTTGCCAGGTCCAGGCGTCGTTAGATTAGGTCGAAAAATGTCATCGCCTTTTTGGTTTAAGTCAAAAACTTCTCACTCCTCATTGCGTTTCCACGAGCAATATAATGACGGCATTGGATATTCTAGTGTTATTGTGCACGAAAAAAGGCTGTCCTTACGACAACTCGGTAGGAAAGAGGTAGGTGCTATTCTACTCTGCCGAACACCTATCGGCGGCAAGACCTATCAAGACATTTACGTGAATACAATTTAGTTATTGGAAAACAATACCGATTTTAAAACAAAATGTATCCAACATTTTGTTTCACTTTGAAAATCAAATTAGAAGAGACGGTTGAATAAATCAGTCTACGTAGGTGTGATCGTCTAACTGCACGGATTCCTGCATAGGCCCCAGGATCAGTTATTCTGTCGAGAAGCAGTAGTGAGCATACATTACTGTGTTTCGGTTTGAAGGACACTGAAAGCTAGGGTAATCATTAGGCATATGAGACTTAAGAACAGATGTCTCAGGGTGACGGGCGCAGTTCGGTGTCAAACAGAAAAATTCTGGGTGACACAGCATTTGTCACGGGCAGATTGCACTTACCATCAGGTGAACATTTTTCTCGATTCGTCACTTTATCTAATAAAAAAATAAATATCTGTTAAACGCACCCGTGATACAGACGACATTTTAATGCATCGTAAATTTTTTTTTAATATAACTTATAAACGATGGTTCCTTGTTGCATTTGAGTCTTTAACAAAATTTTGGTTGGAAAAACCGACTATTATCTTAGCATCAGACCTTTATTACGATCTTAAGATAAAGCGTACTCACGGCATGATGATCATGATGATGTGATGGCATGTACATGATCTAACATGTTGTATTAGTGACAAGTTGTTTGACCTACTGCTACATACGGTCTGATTTATGCAACACACATCACACACATCCACAAACTTTTTAATGTAAGTAAGTTTGTTTTATAAGGCTTGTAAATAATTCAATTATAAGAGTTATGGTAAAGGTCTTTTATATCCTGTTTGTCTGTAACTGTTGGAAAGTATTAATATTTAAGTGCCTTATATACTTATCATGAGCAGCCACTGATACCGCGCCGTAAGTCGCGCATATTAAAGAGTTGAGTTTTCTGAAGAATTTAACGACTTTAAGTTAATTACATCAAAGTTAACAAACGAGTTTCAAATTATATTAATATTCAACAGAGTATTCTTGGAGTTCTAAAGTATGTAGGTGTTGTGTGTAGGTAACTAGAATTCAAAAGAATAAGGTCTAAAACATTAGCAGTTTGATAAAAGCAATCAATACAATCATTGATACTCACGTCATGAAACGCGCTGTTCTCGCGACTTTGGTCTCCTGGACTTTAATCTAAATAAAAGTAAACCTTTTGTCGTCTAACGATAGGACTAATTTAGCCCTAGCATTATAATAAAAAATATTTCTTAACAATTGCTTTTTGATATAAAAATATCGTTATGGCCATACAGAAAAAAGTCACATTTAATTGGTTTATTTTTTATATCATTAGGTTTTATTATAAAGAAAATACAGGTTTTTTTGGAAAAAACTTGTAGTGTCTGGGATCATTATTAACAAAAACGAATACAAATAAAGTATATGCATAAAACAATAAAAAAAAGTAAAGTAAACCATACTACATGTTTCTTTTTATCACTTTTTTCGAAACGTTGTTCATACTCTATGATATATTTTTTATCGTAACTTTTTAAGAATTTAAATTTTATTAATCTGTTTGTTTCAGATGCTTAATCGGACGTTACGAAGATCTGTTTTCAAAATAAGCTAGGGTTTGAAAGCTCAATTTTAATCTTAGAAACGAAGATAGTACAAAAATATCGAACTTATTTTACAAAGAACGCACTAATTTATTTTTATAGTCGACACTAATGCTAGTCAGATTGGAGCTTGAACGTAAAAAGGAGCATTTTGCTTGAATCCCCGCTATTTACAATAATATATTAGAGCGAGATTGCGTTATCGTGTAGCGTCCGTAGGTTTATAGGGGAAAACAATGCGAGAGGCTCCCATAAAGCATCGGTATCTTGGTTGTGAGTATTTGTGGGTTATAGCGTAAGGACACAAGTGGAGGCTTCTTGGTGATGTGTGAAGATAAGGAGGAGGCTCGTAGTGAGGCGGAGGCGGCGGGACCGAGCCCAAGGCGGTTGTGCTGGTCGCGCCGCCCACCTGCACCGTTACCCGATACCAGAGGCCTTTGCTGTGCTAAACTTCTTAGGAAGAATGGAAAGGCGAAAAAGGTATGTTTGCGTATTTTTTTTATTAAAACAAACATGTGATAACAGAAACAATATACATAGTCACTACTTTCGGCTTCATTTTGTTCTAATGTAAAATTTAGCTATAACGAAATATTTAAATAGATATTCTTTACGAATGTATTATGATCCCGCTTAAACAACTTTTCTTCTTAAAACTTGATTTAAAGGCAAATCCTGAGGGGAAACTCCGGTGTTTTTGATTAACATGGCGTTAGTAGCTAAGTAAAATTGGTTTTTCGAAATTTTTTTCATATTATAAGTATGTTCTCGCAAATTCATTATTTATTAGTAGTGACGTGACGAGCTATTTCTCAGTGCCATTCACCGAAACACAGTACTGCCTTAACACTGCTTCATGGCAAAATAACTGGCCTGGTGCCTACCTAGATAGATTCCTGCATAATAATCTTACCACTTCTGGAGTTTAGGTATGTTATTCAGACGAAAATAGGCTTCGTGTCTGTGCAGTTCGTTTTTCTAATCATAATTGCTTCAATGGCGGATAATGCTAAATTCTCATTTAGATTTTTTATTAAAGCGTGCATTTTATTGCCAGTGGCGATCATATTATTTAAGTTGCAACTGAGATCGTTATTCGTGAAGGAAGGTAAGTTACTTTGCTAAGATCCGCATGCAAAATATAAAAATGGTGTATATTACCTAGTTGTTTTGTAGAGCACCGCCCGCCCTCCCTCAGTAGCGTGCACAAGCTCCACGAGGCATTATTAAGCGTTATAAACTCTACTCTGTCGTAGAGTCTATGACACTTGATAATGCCGCGTTTTGGGGCGAAACACGTGTCGTGTTCTCGGCTTCAGTGGTGTATATTATCTAGTGGTAGTATTGTAGTGGTTGGTGGAGGGTACCTGGTGGCGGTTCCTGGTGGCGGTGTTAGTTTGCTTGTGCACGCTACTGAGGGAGGGCGGGCGGTGCTCTTCAAAAAACTAGGTAATATACACCATTTTTATATTTTGCATGCGAATCTTAGCAAAGTAACCTTCCTTCATTATAATGGATTTCCGCAAAATAACGCCTGATTCTATTAACTATATCATTATTCGTATTTTGAAGAACACATTCGCGAACTGTTAATTTTACATCAAAGTTTCCGCTGACGTCGGGCGCTTCTCTAACTTTAATTGGCTGCCTCGGGCCGAACAAGTGTACCAGTGCAAGGTTGTATATTGCAAAAGAACATATCATTTAAAAGATAGAGTAGAGAGAGTATTAATAATAGTAATAAGAAGAGTAGAGTAGTAATAAGCTTGCAGACCTTAAAGAAAATAATTCACTATAAATTAATTCGTCTTTTATTGAATCGATAGTTTTTTTTTTGTGGGGACATTCTGAATGGATACCACTAAACGGCGGGTGCAACTGATAAACATATCTAAAATTTCTTCAATTTTAGATGCTATAATTCTACAGCGCCAACGACGGTGACCTTTAGCGCACTTTTCACACATTTTTTGATATGACACAGAGGTTTGTTTCCCTGGCCTCGGCATCTTTTAAGATACGTGGTGGAGGGCCTACTAGACTCCAGTTCTCCGATTATGTATTCAAAAATCAGTCAGCTTTTCACTCATATTTCCCGTAGTATCTTTCTACCTATTAGCACAAGGCAATTTAAAACAAAAATAATGGTATTGGAATGCTCTCAATAGATTTAATGTGATTTTTTTTTATTTAAATAGCGGGGTATTTTTTAAGTTAAAGTTAATTTTATCTTGTTTTTATTTTTAACTAACTTCAAAAAAGGAGGATGTTCGTCTGTATGTATTTTTTATGTATGTTCGCCGTTATATCCGTCAATAATGGACCAATTTAAAAAAATCTTTTTTTGTATGAAAGGTCATTCAACTTCTGAGGTGGCCCATTTTTACCAAGTCAGGATCTGATGATAGTATCTCAGTAAAATTGCGAGAAATCCTCAAATATTAGAAGCACATACAGTGTTTTTGCGATGTTTTTATAACTTATTCAGGTGTTTGCGTCTGATAGTCATCATTTCATGCTGCTGAGCTGATGATAAAAGCTACAGCAGTCCTTACCAATTAGAAGTTAGAGGATAATACTACCATTTGTCGACGGAAACTACGTAGTCTTGGGCAAATGTGGCGAAAGTTCTCAATATACTAGACTTTATCATAGTTTTTTTTTGCGTTGAGTTTAGTATATATATTACTGGTAGGCTCCTCCTACCAGTAATCTTCCCCAGATCGGACTACTTTATCTGGCGGGTAGTTACTCTTTTCCTTGGCAATATCATTCGCCAAAGTAGTGATAGATATGCAGAACACAGTCAGCTTCTCCCAGCCACAGAAATAACGTCATCGGCAGCCATCGCCGTCACAGCACCGGAGACTATTGTCGGCACAACGTACGAATTTCACTCTCAGCGGGGGACTGATGTAGAGACATTACGCCTATATACTATAGACTATATAATATAGACTGTATACTATATCCTATAGACTATATCGCGCCTCATGAGAAGCTCAAGAAATATGTCATACGTCCAACATTACGATATTAAAGTTTCTAAGATGCAAACTATATACGAGTATACAACATTTAAATACTACTGGTAGGAGGAGACGTCATCCAGACCACCTGATCTGGCGGGCGGGTAATCTGCCTGATTTTAGCTACCCTTTTCCTTGACAAGCAATTATTGTTTATCATATTTTTTTTCTTTTTTTTTATTCGAAATAGTGACAAGCCGAGGAAAACGTTCACCTGATGGTAAGTGCAACGTTTGCCCATAACAAATGCTACGTCACCCAGAACATCTGTGTGACACCACACTGCGCCCGTCACCCTAAGACATCAGTTCTTAAGCCTCATATGCCCAGTGATTACGCTAGCTCTCAGTGCCCTTCAAACCGAAACACAATAATGTTTGAACACTCCTGCTTCACGGCAGAATAATTGGCCCTGAGGTGGTACCTATCTAGACGGATCCCTGCATAACGAAAAAATATCAAAACAATCACAATCTTTCCCACTCATACTAGTTCGAAAAAAACTTGCTGACACGAAATATAATCAAGAAAAAAATTATATAATGATTTCTTATATTTACGCGAACACTACACATTTAAATGAAACTAAGTTTACGGATTTTATCGCGTTTAATTTTATTACTATTTATAACCCGACGTTTCGAGTGCTTTACAGCACCCATGGTCACGGGAGGACTGAGGTGACAGATGTCCTGATGTCATAGTTAACCTGGGGTACCTTCAGCTTTTAATTATTATTTTTTTTTGGGTCCGATCTACGCAGAAAGAGCTAACTGTGTCTTGAAGCCTTGCAGTGTTATGCTTGGTTTTTGATTTAATTTTATTTATTATTGGATCCCAAGCTGGTGGTAATACCCAACCATCTTCTCTATTGAAATTAGGATGTTTTTTGATTTCAGTAGCCTCGCGAATCATCCTTGGTAGGAATCGGTGTTCTTTTGCAAGGATCTGTGGTTTATCAAATCTGATGTAATGGTTGGGATGATCCAGAACATGGTCACAGACTGCAGACTTCCTAGAACGACGATGCTTCACGTCAGCTATGTGTTCTTTTACGCGGGTTTTAATCGATCTTTTTGTTTGGCCTATGTAAGAGAGACCACATTCACAATCTAGCTTGTATACTCCTGCGTCCTGTAGAGGGATGTTACACTTGACAGATGGTAAAAACTGACTTATCTTCTTCGGCGGCTTGAAGAATGTTTTTATGGAAGCCCGCTTCAAGATATAGCCAATCTTGTCCGTGACTCCTCTGACATAAGGTAGAACAGCAGGCACACGCTCGACTGTGGCCGGTTTCACTCGGTCACTGCGACGTAGGCGCGGAACCCGAAGCTTGTTGTCGTGCAAAACTTGCTTGACATGTTGAAGCTCGGCGGCCAGGTGTTTCCTGTCACAGATTCCTCGTGCTCTCTGAAACAAGGATTTACCCACGGTAGCTAACTGTGATGGATGATGGTGAGATTCACCGTTTAAATATCTGTTAGTATGGGTCTTTTTTCTATACACAGTGTGACACAAGGTGTTATTAGGATTTCGAATTACTAAAACATCTAGAAAAGCTAATGAGTTATTTGCCTCTAACTCCATTGTAAATTGAATTTTAGAGTTTAGGGAGTTAAGGTGGTCTAGAAATGCAGTTACTTTATCTGATGGTAAAATTGTGAAAGTATCATCTACATACCGCTTGTAGAATCTTGGATTTACTGGAGAAGTACGGAGGGCTCTCTCCTCAAAGTCTTCCATGAAGATGTCGGCGACAATGGGAGATACTGGGGAGCCCATCGCCACACCATCTACTTGCTTGTAGTATTGTTCCTTCCACAATAGATAGCCAGATGAAAGGCAATGTCTTAGTAGTTCTGCATATTCCGCTGGCATGTTTAGTAATTCGAAATCCTAATAACACCTTGTGTCACACTGTGTATAGAAAAAAGACCTATACTAACAGATATTTAAACGGTGAATCTCACCATCATCCATCACAGTTAGCTACCGTGGGTAAATCCTTGTTTCAGAGAGCACGAGGAATCTGTGACAGGAAACACCTGGCCGCCGAGCTTCAACATGTCAAGCAAGTTTTGCACGACAACAAGCTTCGGGTTCCGCGCCTACGTCGCAGTGACCGAGTGAAACCGGCCACAGTCGAGCGTGTGCCTGCTGTTCTACCTTATGTCAGAGGAGTCACGGACAAGATTGGCTATATCTTGAAGCGGGCTTCCATAAAAACATTCTTCAAGCCGCCGAAGAAGATAAGTCAGTTTTTACCATCTGTCAAGTGTAACATCCCTCTACAGGACGCAGGAGTATACAAGCTAGATTGTGAATGTGGTCTCTCTTACATAGGCCAAACAAAAAGATCGATTAAAACCCGCGTAAAAGAACACATAGCTGACGTGAAGCATCGTCGTTCTAGGAAGTCTGCAGTCTGTGACCATGTTCTGGATCATCCCAACCATTACATCAGATTTGATAAACCACAGATCCTTGCAAAAGAACACCGATTCCTACCAAGGATGATTCGCGAGGCTATTGAAATCAAAAAACATCCTAATTTCAATAGAGAAGATGGTTGGGTATTACCACCAGCTTGGGATCCAATAATAAATAAAATTAAATCAAAAACCAAGCATAACACTGCAAGGCTTCAAGACACAGTTAGCTCTTTCTGCGTAGATCGGACCCAAAAAAAAATAATAATTAAAAGCTGAAGGTACCCCAGGTTAACTATGACATCAGGACATCTGTCACCTCAGTCCTCCCGTGACCATGGGTGCTGTAAAGCACTCGAAACGTCGGGTTATAAATAGTAATAAAATTAAACGCGATAAAATCCGTAAACTTAGTTTCATTTAAAAAAATTATAGTTTTAAAATGCATAATTTTATGTTTTACTTGGCACCGATATTAAAATTATACAACAATTAAGAGCTACAGAATAAACTTTAATTGCTTAATTACATTAAAAGGAACAACAAGTATTAAATTGTTGTTTCATAAAGTAAAAAAAGTAAAGTTTCAGCCTATAAATGTCCCACTGCTGAGCACAGGCCTCCTCTCATTTCTGAGAGGGGTTTGGAGCTAGGAATGCGGGTTGGCGGACTTCTCATGTCTTCGAAATATTTTTTATTTCTCAGACATGCAGGTTTCCTCACGATGTTTTCCTTCACCGCCGAGCACGTGGTAAATTAGCACTTAACATTGCAATTAACAATTTTAGTGGTGCCGGCACCGGGGCTCGAACCCAGGTCACTCGCATACTAAGAAATTTAAAGCGAGCGCCTAGCCCCTGGCCTCATTATCATCATTTATTTCTTGCTTTTGAGTGAATTTATATATGAAGTCGGTTTAGTTTTTTTATTATTGCTGAATTATCACTTACATTTATACTTACGTATATGACATAAGTAAGTATAAATGCAAAATTACAATCGACAAACTAATTAAAATTTCTAGATTACCTCTCCTACAACGTGTAAAGAAAACACATTTCAGAATTTGCCAGTCAGTAAATCTTGTAGTAACGTTTTCGAGTAGTATTCAAGCGTTTGTTCGCAGTTTAACCATCCTCTGAATGGAAATATTTCTCAGACTCTTCGCAAATGCCTTGAAAATGTACAAGGTTTTGCCTTTTACTTTTGAAACAATAAGGAATTTATTTATGTAGTATTTGATATCGTTCAGGGAGTATTCTCTGAAAGAAGAGAGTATATTTTCGATTTAACCAAAACTTTTTTTTTGGTTTTGCAAAATAATGAATGGCATTAAGTCTGCTCTTTGTATCTTTTTTCTTCATCTTTTTTTCTTTAAAAATAATAAAAAATCGGAGTTTATCTAAAAATGTTCTTAGGTTCTCTTCCAAGATGACTACAGATATTTTTCCGGGTCTGGGTGTTTATACATGAGCAATTTACGTATGTAAAACGATCCAGGACAAATCTTAGAGTAGTGCAGTTTTTTTAGTAGTGAAGCTAACAACATATCTATATCGGGTATCAAAATTACAACTGGTCTCTGTTACATAAGGTACGATTATGTCAACTGTTGGTTTATTGCTAGTAATAAAATAGTTTTAAATAAATTAAAGACAAAATAATTCAAATTAGTAGTAATATATTTAAATTTTATAAAAGTATTTATACAAAGTTATCGCTATGAATTACTGCTATATTAAACTACAATATCAGGCCTGCTTTTGTAATAAGACGTCGTCATTTCCGGCGCGATAGGATATTTCAAGGAAGAGTGCGTTTTAAAAGTGTTATCAAAGTTTTGGTAATTTGGTTACAGTAGCTCCAAATATTGGCATTTATTAAATCGGATTTACTTCATAGATTGTTTCACTTGTACCATACATTAAAGATTTATTAAAATTTAAGGAAAAGTGGCGTTAACCCGTGGATGTCGTAAAAGTCGACAGGGGGAAAATAAAAATCAGGAGATCGGCAGCAGTATCTTCCTGGTTTATCTGAATAAATAAACTAAGGTTGCCAACCCGCTTGCAAAGCGTGGCAACTATGGCGAACTTCCTCCAAAATGAGAGCTACAATCTTTTGTGACAATCTATGGGGGAGGCCTATATTCAGCAGTGGACTAGTGATAGGCTGAAATGATGAAGGAAGAGTAGATACAAAACTGATTTTAATAAGACGCTCTTAGTAGAAAATCTTATTAAAAAAGTATACAAGCTCGATTGTGAATGTAGTTTCTCTTACTCAAACAAAAATATCAATGAAAACTCGCGTAAATGAAAATATATCTGACGTTATGCACCAACGCACTAAGAAGACAAATAATGACTACTAGTATTCTACAGTATAAGTAAGACCACATCCCAACTATTAGATCCGATTTTAAGAGTCACAAATCCTACCACAAGAATACCGATTTCTGTCAGGGATGATTCGTGAGGCTATTATAATTAAAAAAACATCCAAATTGAATTATCCAAAACCAAACATACCATTGCAAGACTTCAAGACATAGTAAGCAGATCGGACCAAACATAATAATTAAAGTCCGGGTTAACTATGGAGACGCCAACCATCTACGTCCTCCCATGATCATAAGTGCTGCGCTCGAAACGTTGTGTTATAAATATTATTATAAATTAAACGCGATAAAATCCGTTAAGTGAAAAAGAGTATTTTAATAAACTAAATTTAGCTGCGAGGGTTAATAAACCATAACAATTTTACGTTACTTTTATAGTATGTATTGATGAAAAATCAATCATTCTTAGCACGTCTAGAGAGCTCCTATCATAAAATAATTAGATGGTCACCGTAAGCAGCGCTTGCCAGACCAGCACAAAGATTACGACGATTCTTTTCAAGTTGAGAGAGGCCTAACCAGCACAAGCCTGTTTAAGCGATGATAATAATGATGAGCACGATAATGATAATAAGAGACTGGCCTTACTCATTGTAAAAGTTTAAGAAATGATAGCATTATGAAACCCTAGATGGATTTTGTTGTAATGTATTATATATATTTCCGCAAGAGAAAACTTTCTTCATATTTCATGGTAGAGTAGGTTAAAGTTAATCAAAGTTCAGATAAGGTTTGATCTCTGTGGTTAAAGAGAATAGCATTACGAAATTGTATACGTCTTACATAACGATAGGTTAAGGATCACTGAACACTGGATAGTTCCATTTATTTATATGAAAACTTACAGTCAAGATTGAACTAAAAGCAAACTCTTTTTGAACAAGTTCGACTCAGAGAAACCAAAATTACAACAAAATTACGGTACATTTGAACTGCGATTTCCATGTCGCTGCTAAATTCAGTTTTGCGGTTAAGCGATTCTGAAATAATTGAAAATCTTGTCACCGATTTAAAAAATGTGTGTAGTAAGATTACAACAATAAAGCTGTAGAATTTGTCCGATTCGATTTGAAAAATTATTATTTTTGCATTACATAGCCCTTTTATTGAAGAAGGTTATAGACCATTACACTTCTTGCTGCTTGTTAAAGAGCTAAACGTTGAGAACCTAACATTACCGAGAAGAGCCGAACTGTGAATGCCCAGGACAGCGAGGCACCATGCCGTAGTGAGTAATCAGTTGGTCGGCTTATTTTATGCGGGTGAAACCGCGGGGCGCAGTTAGTATAAGATAAAAGAGCCATTTAAAAATTATTACTTTCTCTAACATCGTACACGTCTTAAGTTTTCCTACAATGGACTGTTATATCAAAGATAAAGTTTAAAAAAAATCTAGTAAGCCTCAAGCTCAGAAACTATTAGGTATGGATTAGCTTTTTACTGCAAAATTAGAAAACCTATATGTATTATTATAAAAATAAATGAAATATAAAACTATGCATATCTTCGAAGCAAAGAGTAGTTTCAAGTGGCTGCAGTAGCTATTCTGAGTTCAGTAAAGGGGTTCCAATTTTACTAATGTGTCTGAGACGGTTACGAGCCATGCACCCCAACTGCTGTATTCGTGATAACACTAAGGATGTATGATGTGTAAATGTTAAATCGATAAATTAAAACTTCACATTAAAAAAAGATGTTCCACATTAGGTTTTCTCCTGAGTCGTGGGTGCGTTTTACAGACATTAATTTGATAATTGGTTGGGGAAACAGTTTCTTCGCATTTTATATGAAAACTCAAAACATTTTTTTTCAAAGTTTATTTACATTTAATTACAGTATATATGTGCCATTTTGTTCGATAACTTTGATCTTGAAGGTAGTGACATGCTCACGTTGCTGTAGAAATTTTGGGACTTCTGAGCAAAAAACCGCGACAAGTAGTTTTGGCAGCTCTCTTGATGTTAACCTGATACTACTTTAAGAATTCTGAAGAGACCAAAACAGGAAAGGTGCAGGTCTGAAGGATGCAAGGTCAGGGCTATATGGCTGATGCATTAAAACCTCTCAGACACACTCTCTAAATTTTTGCTAAGTGGCTAAAGATGTGCGTGGTCCAGCGTTGCCGTGATGAAAGACCACACCCTTTCTTTTGATCGATTCCCGCCGCTTTCTCTCAACTTCTTTCTTTAATGTCATCAGTTGTAGAGTTCCGAATCGATGGTTCTGCCCGGCGGTAAAAGCTCATAATGAACAACGCCCTTCATATCCCAACATACACACAGCATCACCTTATTGCGAGTTAACCCGGGTTGTGGTACAGTATGTGAAGCCTGACCAACCTTTTTCGCACGTTCTCATCGTACGTGATCCACTTTGCATCACTAGTTATAAATCTCTTCAAAAACGGTTCGGTTTCATTAGGTCGTAAAGAATCGCATATGAGTACACGGTTCATTAGATTTCTTTCGATTGAGCTCGTGTGGCACCCAAATATCGAGCTTTTTTGTGTACCTAGCTTTTTTGAAATTGGTCAAAACTGTTTTGTGGTCAATTCCCAGTTCTTCAGCTATGTCGTAACTACTGTTATGCTGATCTTGCTCCACTTTTTCAAAAATGGCGTCCATTTTATCCGAAACCAGAGATCGAAAACGCTTAAACCAACTTTGTGCTACTCTTACTTATATTGCGTTAGGTCTATAAACGTCACAATTTTTTTTCGCGGCTTGCGCTGCATTTCGTACTTTTTTTGTAACAAAATTTAGAAATGTACCGAATTTCTTCATTAGTTTCACCTATTTTGAAAAACAAATGAAAAATAGCTGGTAAACGACATATTACTAATTTTTTTTCTTTTTGAAATGTAACCTTTTTATGTCATCAAAACCAGCCAGATACAAATAGTACAGCCAAAGAGATTTTATTACAAGATTATACATACTATTTGTGAAAAGACTTTTTCGTCGGTTGCGGCTGGGATTCGAACCCAGGACCCGCAGCGTAGAAGTCAGGTACTCACTAAGGGCGTGGTCGCTCAAAGTTATTTATAACTTTTATTTTCATTATGTTGGTACTTACAGGAGTAGGATAGGATTCCGTTAAGCCGTGTGATGGCGAATAAAAATAAACTACCGCCCCACCTCATCAGGTCTTCGTAAAAGTCCGGTCACGGGCAGCAGCGTCTGCTGCGAGGTTTCTTGTACTGCCACCGCCGCCAAGCCTAATGTGACAATTAGGGCTGACCGGGGTTAGTTTAGGATAGGGGTAGGTAGACTAGCTGCTTCTAACTTCATTCGCGTTTGAGTGAGCAAAACAACCTTACGCTCAAAGGAAGCCCGCGGAATGACCGATCATTCACACCAAGAGCAGGACACGTGCGGACGTGTCCCTGTGAGTGAGAGCGGAATAACAATAACTGGGATACGTAAGTATTTTTTTAATCAACTACTTTTTTCGTTCTTACATTGTAATTCTTATATCAGTTCATTCAAATTTAATTTTATATCGAAAAGAAAGTTACTATTGTAAGTCTACAAGCTGTATTGTGTCAGTTATTTAGAGCATTTTAGTTTAGTGAATTTTTGAAAACAAAAACTTCGTCCGGGGTAGGTAGGCCAATTGCGTATTGGGGTTGGCTGACTATGACTACCTGCCCCGGCTGTTGTAATTATTCTAAAATATAAGCCTACAAACCCAAAAATTGAGACTCTTAATAAAATAAAGTTATAATAACCTTATTCGGGAAGTATCTCAGTCGGGAACATAGAAAAGTAAAAAGTGTTCATTGTATAACTTTAATATTTATCTTTTTTCTTTTTTATAGAAAAATGAGAACATATAAAAGAAAGACGGCGAGGGCAGAAACTCCTAAAGATATTATCGAGCGAGCCTGTACAGAAATTGTATTTGATAAAAAAAGTATTAGTTCGGCGGCCAAAGACTACGGAATTCCTTACATACTCGTATCATTGCACCGCTACGTCACCAAAATGCAAAAGATTTTAGAAAAATATCCCTATACTGCAAGGTCACAATTAGTATTGAATGTAGGATATCAAAAAAATAGACAAATTTTTTCAACAGAAGAGGAACAATTTTTGGTAGATTACTTGAAAAGAGCCGCAGATATTTATTACGAATTTACGCCCATAGAAACAAGAAAATTTGCTTTTCAATTTTCTGTTAAAAATAATAAAAAAGTACCTGAGTCGTGGATAACTAAACAAATGACTGGAGAGGACTGGTTGAGTAATTTCCTTATAAGAAACAGTACTTTGTCAATACGTTCACCACAAGCCACAAGTATCTCTCGAGCTACGTCTTTCAATAAATATAATGTTACCTTGTTTTTTGATAATTTAAAAACTGTCTATGTGCGCCTAAACCCAACTCCCGGCGATATATGGAATATAGATGAGACCGGCGTCACAACTGTCCATGTTCCTGTCCAAGGGATTAGCGAAAATTACATCTGGAGAACGCGGTACTCTAGTTACTATCGCTGTTGCAATTTCAGCACTTGGAATTGCGGTTCCCCCATTTTTTATTTTCCCACGAGTGCATTATAAGGATTATTTTGTTAAAGGAGGCCCTGTTGGTTCTGATGGTGATGCTAATCCATCAGGTTGGATGAAGGAAGAAAATTTTGTGAAGTATGCGAAACACTTCGTCAAATTCGCTAAACCTTCGAAAGAAAACCCCATCATTTTGTTGCTAGATAACCACGACTCTCATTTGTCAATTACTGTTCTTGATTACTTCAAAGATAACGGCGTCACAGTGTTGTCATTCCCGCCACATTGCAGCCATATGCTGCAGCCATTAGACCGATCGGTCTATGGACCTTTGAAGAGATATTATAATGCAGCAGCTGATAACTGGCTAACCTCGCACCCTGGTAAGACTATTACCATATATGACATTCCAGAGTTGGTCAAAACAGCCCTTCCACAAGCCATAACAACTGAAAATATACAAGATGGTTTTCGGTGTACGGGTATTTACCCTTTAAATGAAAATATTTTCCCAGACCAGACCCAGATTCTGGTAATTCTCAGAACATTCCACCTAATTATGGACCAATTAATTCTGTTTCTGAAATATCGCCTGAATTGTTAAAGCTAAATGCAACGGTATATCAAGGACAAATTACACCTGAAAAACAAAACATAAGACAGCAAGTTATGTGCGATATAACTAACAATCCATCTACGTCGTCATCATTTGTGTCACCGGAACAAATAAGGCCATTTCCTAAAGCAGGACTACGAAAAGAAACTAGAAAAAACTACCGGAAAAGAAAAAGTACCATATATACAGATACACCTGAAAAACAAAATTTGATTGAACAGAAAATTAAACAGATATTTAAAAAGAAAAAGATACCAGAAGCAAAAACTACTATAAATACTAGAACAACGTATAAAGGAAAAGGGAAAGGAAAAGGCCATAGCAAATTAAATAAGGACAAACATGACAAAGAGTTCAAAGGTCTTAACGGCTCATCGGATGAGGAAGAAACCATGTGCTTAGAATGCACAGAAAACTTTTCAGACAGCATGCCAGGTGAAGAGTGGTTTCAATGTATATCGTGCAAAATGTGGGCTCACTTCAGATGTGCCAAAGGCACATCATTATTTTACGAATATAGAAATTGCAAATGTGAGTCTGAGTGATAACTACATGTTACTCAAATTCAGACGTATAGAGGTTGATAAAGATAAAACAACGCGCCTCTTCACTGCATTTAAAAATATTTGTTGAATTACAACGTGTCTTAATTTTTCACTGATTATTATCAACGTAAATGCAGAAGAGGGGCCCGTCATTTTGGCTAAGACGTTTGTGGTATATTTTCATAAATTTTCTAATAATATTATTTTGAATGTTTACCAAACTTTGATTACCTATAACTTCGAGTATTTATTTAAGAAGTGTTATAATGATTGTAGTTATCTTTAACTGCACTAATTTTATTTAATCTTATTAATTGTTTTTAATTAATGATTCCTAAGACATTATTACTGTGATTCCTAAAAGTTACCAAACTTATACATGTTGTTGTTCTTGTTTTGCTTTGTTTCTTAGGAACAAATTTAATTAGTTTTAGTTACATAACTTGCATTTATTGCTAAAAGTTACCAAAGTTAATTATGATTAAAAAAAAATTAAAAATTGGTGAATATTTTATTTAACAAATAATTTTATCTTCACTAAATTAATACCAACCTGCCCCAGTACACTAGCCTTCCTACCCCAGTATTGGGGCAGGTTGACTATCTCGGAGAGGTTTACTAAAACTGAAAAATTCCCGATTTTATTTAATAATATCCAGATGTAACTTTTTTTTTAATATTGACTATGAAATTTGGCACAGTTTACAACATTTCGCATTAACACCAAGACAACGGTTTTCTAAAACAAAATTATAACCAAAAACGTGGTCAACCATCCCCGGTCTGCCCTACGGCAAATATGCAAAATTCGAAAGACGCCTATGTCTATAGTGGACTATTTATCATTATTCATCATCATCATATCATTCGTATGTACTTTAGTCAATTGTTTTGTAAACTTAATGAGGGAGCTTCATAATAAACTTTACTTTTTCATAATAACACATACTCGCAATTTTAAGTGCCGATTTACCATGTGCTCGGCGGCGAAGGAAAACATCGTGAGTAAATCCGAACGTCTAAAGCATTAAAAATTTTTGAAGACATGTGAAGTCAACAAACCCGCACAGCGTGGCCGAGTCTTTTCGGCTCCAAAATCTTAGGAATGAGAGTGGGCCTGTGATCAGCAATGGACAATTATACTTTGTTAATTTATTATTTTTAGAAAAGCTGTACATACGTAGCATACACATAATAATACGTTATCAGTCTGTTAATTATAACCATTGCTGGATATAGACCGTCTTCCGGCGTGGCTTTCAATAAAGTCGAAGTTTGACCTCAGGCGGCATCAGCTCTAATTCTCAATACTTGCTCAGCTGGCGCAGTTGTTGAGCAGGTATTGAATTCTTTGGAGTGATATACGGTTCCCAGTTTCGGTTTCCGGACGGAACAGATATTTGTCTGGCCTGCAGGAAGTTATACTAGGTTGGGTGTTAATGCATGTACAATTTAGGTATGTTAAACTATCAACCGATGCAGGTGAAATCTTAGCATTGTAGGGTAGCGTTTATTATAAAAATATCCTTTTCTGACTATTAAATGTATAAAACCTGGTACCGCTGTAAACTCTACCTCTTTTCAAAATAATAAATTTACGTTTAAACGTTTTAATAATGGATTCAAAACCTTCAGTTACTTTTTCGCTACATTTTTATATTCATCATTTATTTCTAAAAGCTCGATGTACGATTTTAAAATGCACCGTAGTTCTCGAACTCTGATAAAAGTTCAAACAACGAAACTTATCGCTCGCTAACTACTTCTTTTGAATTCTTTTTAAGGAGCATTGGCTGCTTGGAAGTTTTTAACATGTCTATTCACATGATGGCAAAATTGCAAGAAAGTTGAGTCGAGTTTCTGAAAGTACAATTAAAATATATTTAGTCAAACCCTATTCAAAACCTAACCTATCTAATTTTGAAAAGTGAACCTGAACTCGAAAACGAAACGTGAAGAATCGAAAACGTAGATCTATGTAATGATATGTGTGTGTTTATACATATATAACAAACTAAAATTTTGATAGTTTTATATTTTATAGTTTGCATTCGCAGCTGTACCGTCAAAGCAATGCCCTTAGTCTATTCTTGCGGAACCCGCGGGATGAGACAGTGTAAAATTTTCTTTTTCTATTAAAATGTTTGCCTCTACTACATATTATTAAAAAAATATTTATTATTATTGTGTGATAGCAAATTAAAAAATCAAAAATATCAATAAAATATTATACAATACATGTATATATTTCGAAGCGTTTTAATGGACACTTGAATTTATCGAAGCTCGAACTTTTCACTGTGACGTGAACCTCAGGGTGACGGGAGCAGTGTGGTGACATACAGAAATGTTGTGGGTAACACAGCATTTGTTAAGGGCACTCGATACACTAACCGTCAGGTGAACGTTTTGCTCTTCTCTTATAAAAAAAAAACGTTACATCGGACGCCGTTAGGTCAGGACTCAGGACGAATAGTGCCTCTGTTTTCGTGTACATTTGTAACACTGTAATACCTTCTGCGCAGATTTAATACCGACAGTATTTGAAAGTGGTCGCTGTGGTTGAATCGGCCAGAAGGACATCATTCGTGTTCTAAACAAAATTTACGTGTTTTTATCAGTTTATCAAAACTATGAACTAATTTTGTGTATACATTTCATAGTTTGTTCATCTAGCACATTACGAGATAATCGTGATGAACTACTGTGAGCATTAGGCATCTGAGTTGGTCGCCAACTGCTTATTTTACATCAAATTAGTTTCTGCTGACGTGCGGCGTATTCGTACTTTAATTAGCCGCGTCGGGGTCACTGCCTTAAATATATAGGTAAATATTATATTTAGGTTATTAGGTAAATATTATAGTAATTTTTATTTAGTTCCGTCTTGTGTTATAAAAGATTTAATCTTCTTTAGCTGTTTGGAATTTTAAAACAATGTACTATAGTTTTAAGTGGTTTGCAATTTGTCTGTCTATTTGCATGACTTATAAGGTGATGAGGGCGGGTAAATTTTTTAACGAATGTAAAATAATTAACTGTCGCCTTAAACTGTTATTAAAAAAATACCAAAAACAAAAAAAAATAACTCTAGCTAGGACTTGTATGACTAGTTCTATTTTCGTCAGAATTTTTACAAATCTACTATTTGTAATAATAGCTTTATCACAGTTTTTCTTCAGTTGTTCTTGAGCCCCCATGTAAGTTCGAAAATGGAACAGGAGCCAGCAATTGTGAAGGCGAAGGAAGTTATTTGATAGGAACGATTGAAAAGTTAATGTTAAAAAAAGGTTCCCTTGTGCAACAAATTAGTCTAATTTCCACGACTCGTCACCTACGAGTATAGTAGATTTAGCGACTATTGCTAATATTTGATCGCTTCTGATCCTAGTTACTTTCATTGATCGTAATATATTATTAATATTCTTTACATTATATATTATCATCTATTACTGTACTGATATCTAAACACATGTTGTAAAGGTATTAAACTAGACCACAATATTTATATAATACAACTAATCTTAAAATTATAATAGGCACTGCCTATCGTCCTCCTTGGCTCGATGTCAATGTGTTTCGAGATGATAAAATCATTATTTTAGGAGACTTTAATATTAACTAACGTAACTCAGAAACGACAAAAACAAAGCTAACTATTATTAATAACATTCTCAGTTTTTATTGTCTATATCAAGTTATATCTGAGCCTACACATTATACAGACCACATTAAAACTCTAAATGACATGGTATGCACAGATTTTGGTGTTCGTAAAATAACTGTGTCGTATATATCACAATTATGTCAACATGAAATGATATCAGTTGAATTTATACGAAAAAAAGACAAACTTATAACTCGTAACGTTTACAAGTTTGTTTATCCGGCCACACAATCAAAACTCTTTGCTTTACTTTTTGATTGACCACTTCAGTCGAGATTTAAATAGTATTTATTAACTTTGATAATATCATATATCTTAATATTGTTAATGATATAGTTACCTAATTGATTCATACATAAATACGCTTTCCGAACTACATGCCCCAAATAAATTAGTACATATAAAGAAATCAAATACACCTAAGATTAGTGATACAGTACTGATGAAACATAGAAATGATAGTCACACGTGATATAAAAACAGTAAATTCATCATTATTTCAGCCTATCAAGACTAAACACTAAATTAATAAATATTATTATAAAGCTTCCTACAAAATCTTAAAAAACCTTGTAAAGAGAGCTATAAATTTTGAAAAGAAAGCATTTTTGGAAAGCATAATAAATAAAAACTTAAATAACTATAAAATCCTATGAAGAACATTTGTTATATTATAACTAATGAAAAAGCTTAAGTAAGTAAAAAGATAAAGTTGCCAATGAACCCATAGACAAAGTTTCTAAGGCACGGGATCTAGGCTTAATATTTGATTGTAGCTTGCGATTATGAGAGTGATGTAATTGAGGTAGTGCGCAGTTGCTTTTGCCGTTTAAAATTGTTGTAAAGAGTTCGACAGTGAATCAGTGTACTCGTAGATAAGGATTAAATTGTGTAAATCATTTGTACTGTCCAAGTTAAACTATGCAGACGCAGCTTATGGACCATGTTTCTTAAGAAGAACAGAGACGCTCATACAGCGGGTGCAAAATGCATGTACGCGATTTTGTTTTACTGTACCTCCTCGAGGACAAGTAACAACGCTAATGTCATTAAGATGAATGCCTGGAGAAAATAAAACTTTGCAACATTGTTATACACAATCATACCAAAATAAAGACCGAAATATTTGACCCAGAAGTTGAAATGAGCCCGAGACCAAAATAAATATAACACAAGAGTTTCCGCCGGCGCTGGTCGCCAAATACATTGTAAAAATACTTTGTACCTGTTCTTCTTTTCAACTGTATTAGCCTGTTAATAGTCTACTACAGGATATAGGCCTCAAAAAGGGAGGATTGGTGACCAGACTCCTCGCTCTTTTTTATATAAAAAAGGACACGAGCAGTATGTTAGGTGAACATGTTGTCGTCACCAGTGGTTGTCACCGAGAACATTTATGTGTGGCACCACACTGCACTCGTCTGACATCAGTTCTTAAGTCGCATATGTACCCAGTAATTACACTAGCTCTCAGTGCCCTTCAAACCGAAACAGAGTAATGTTTGTACGAGTACACTACTGCTTCTCGGCAGAGTAACTGTCCTTGCGGTCGTACCTAGACGGATTCCTGTATAGGAAATCCTACCACCAATTAACCTTAGACGTGCTGCACGGCATCGTATTGGTCGGGCGTTATTCGATCCACCACCACCCACCAGTCGGAAGCCATGAAATTATCCTGACATTTCCCTTAGTGGACTCTTACGACATCCACGGGACAAGACGGGGTGGCAGACTTTCTTACGCCGCCACCACACGGCAACCTGCACCTGCTAATTTGTGCCTCAATAGTGAAATGTAACGAGTAGCAGTAGATATCAGTTAAAGTTAACCACATCCTCTGATATGTTTTTAAATTACGTACTTGGTATCGGCGGATGTGGTTGCTGATGTTTTAAAATTAAAATTATTCACATACATTTAAAATATTTTTTATTTAACGTACTACGTACGTACTAGGATTTCTCTTCTACCGAAAGTGCGTTTTAAAGACATACATTTCACATATACCACAAAACCAGACTCGAAAACCAACAATTTGTAATTTTGCACAAATGTTGTTTATGGATTGTATTCAAACCCAACGCCCATAGCGTAGAAGACTTGCTCCTCAAGCAAAATGTGCCTTAGGCACAAACTTCGCCTCTACAAGACATGCATTAGACCCGTAATGGCCTATGCATGCGTCAAGTTCGCACACGCGACGGGCAACCGTATAAAGAAACTGCAGACCGTGCAAAATAGATTCTTGCGAGGTGCCACCGGAGCCGGCTGGTATCAACGCAATGTAGACCTTCACAGCGACTGTGAAATGCCCTTACTCTCTGAACACTTCAGAGAAGTATCACGGCGGTTTTTCGAAAAAGCCGCGGTTCATCCAAACCCGCTGGTGGTTAAAGCAGCGAATTATCGATCCTACAGAAACGCGACCGAACGCAAACGTCGCCCGCGAAACGTGCTAGACGACACGGACGTCTCAGCACTCCCTAACCACGACACGGTCAGTCACGATCCGAGCAACACTAAACACACAGTCAATAGCTTTAACATCTCACGCACAACGTCGCGCGACCGCCGTAGAGAGCGGCGCGCAGCTATCGTAAATAACACCGCGTACACTAGATACACCCGTGTGCCAGGGCGGTTCTCACCGCCCAGAGTTACCGACACACAAGTCGACAGTCCGAACGGAGGCCCGCAGCCTCCCTCGGTCATTAGATGACTTAAGATAATAATTTTATGGAGATATTCACAGTAGCGCAATCACGCAGGGAACGCAACGGTCCGAATTTAGAGGTTTAGTAGGAGTTTATTTTTATGTTTGGGTCAAACCAAACCTGGCACGTGGTAGCGGCATAAGAGAATCTACCACCCCATCTCATCCCGTGGGTGTCGTAAAAGTCGACAGAGGGAAATGAAAACCAGGAAATGGGCAGCAGCGTCTTCCTGGAACATCAAAATAAACAAACTGCGGTTGCCAACCCGCCTGCCAAGCGTGGCAACTATGGCAAATCCCCCCAAAATGAGAGTTGCAACACAACGGCCCCTAGTCTCCGGCGGCCCCGCTAGTCCTGGCTACGGTAGCGGTCATGGTAACGGCGGGGCAGGGGGTGCGAAGAATCTCCGGAGGAGGAGATCTTGCTACCACCACCGACGACTGGACCTGGCAACATTCAACGCACGCACGCTGAGGACCGACGAGAAGATCTTGGAACTGGAAGAGGAGGTGAGCAAGTTACGTTGGGATATTATAGGATTATCGGAAGTCCGAAGACAGGGGGAGGACACGGTAATCCTTGAATCCGGTAACTTGTTCTACCACCGGGAGGGCGACCATCTGTCCCAAGGAGGTGTCGGGTTTATCGTCCACAAGTCTCTCATTAACAACATTGTCAAGATCGGGAGTGTGTCGACTAGGGTTGCGTACCTTATACTCAGAATAACCAAACGGTATTCGCTGAAGGTCATACAGGTATACGCACCTACCTCGGCACATCCTGATGATGAGGTGGAGGTAATGTATGAGGACATATCAAGAGCCATACATTCCTCCAAAACTCACTACACGGTGTTGATGGGAGACTTTAACGCGAAGCTGGGCATGAAAAAAGACGATGAGCTGGTAGTGGGGCAATTTGGAATAGGGCAACGGAACCAAAGGGGCCAACAGCTGGCCGACTTTATGGAGAAGGAGGGACTCTTTATGATGAACTCCTTCTTTCAAAAGCGGCCCCACAGAAAGTGGACCTGGATGAGCCCGGACGGTTCCACCAAAAATGAGATCGACTTCATCATGACGACCAAACGACAGCTGTTCAATGATGTCTCTGTGATCGCTAGGGTGAAAACCGGCAGTGATCACCGAATGGTAAGAGGCACATTGAACCTGAACGTAAAGCTGGAGAGGTCGCGTCTGGTGAAGTCCACGCTCCGTCCATCTCGTGCCCTTATCCAAAACCCCGAAAGCTTCCAGCTCGAGTTGCAAAATCGTTTTCAGTGCCTGGAAGATTGCGTTACAGTGGATGATATGAACGAGAGGCTCGTGGAAACTGTCCATGCGGTGGGGGCAAAGTTTTGCAAGACCCACCGCACAAAAAAGATCCAGAAACTCGCCGACCACACTCTTAATCTCATGGAGGCTAGGCGAGAAATGAGGCTACAGTCCTCAACTGATGCGTCAGCATATCGGCAACTGAACAGACAGATCTCCAAATGTATGCGGCGAGACCTTCGCAACTTCAATACAGCTCGTATTGAGGAAGCGATAGAGCGAAACCAAGGCTCCAAGGTTTTTGCCAGGGATCTGTCTGCCGGAAAGAGCCAACTGACTAAGTTGAGGACCGAAAGCGGTGGCGTCATTTCCGCTGGAGCAGAGATTTTGAGTGAGATCGAGAGATTTTATGGACAGCTGTACACATCGTCGTTGGAGCCGCACACTAGTGTGAGTAACGACCCAAGAGCAAGTCTCGTCCGACACTATTCCGATGATATCCCGGACGTCAGTCTGAGCGAGATTAGTATGGCTCTCAAACAGCTTAAGAATGGCAAAGCGCCGGGTGAAGATGGAATCACAGCAGAGCTTCTGAAAGCGGGTGGAAAGCCGATACTAGTAGTCCTTCAGAAGCTCTTTAATTCCGTCATCCGGGGCGGCGCTACGCCGGAAGCGTGGAGTAGAAGCGTGGTTGTCCTGTTCTTCAAGAAGGGCGATAACGCCCTCTTGAAGAACTATAGACCCATATCGCTTCTAAGCCGCGTCTACGTGCTGTTTTCGAGAGTCATAACGAATCGTCTCGCAAGCAGACTTGATGACTTCCAGCCTCCCGAACAAGCCGGATTCCGAAAAGGCTATAGTACCATAGACCACATACATACCCTTCGCCAGATTGTACAAAAGACCGAAGAGTACAATCTTCCGCTATGTCTGGCGTATGTGGACTATGAGAAAGCCTTCGATTCCGTCGAAATTTGGGCGGTGCTAGAGTCGCTTCAGCGGTGCCGAATTGACTGTCGGTATATCGATGCGTTGCAGTGCTTGTATACCAATGCTACGATGGCTATCCGAGTACAGAACCAGAGTACGAAACCGATCCAATTGCAGAAAGGTGTAAGACAGGGTGATGTAATATCCCCGAAACTCTTCACCGCTGCATTGGAAAATGTTTTCAAGCTACTGGACTGGAAAGGATACGGTATCAACATCAATGGCGAATACATCACTCACCTTCGATTTGCCGACGACATAGTCATAATGGCAGAATCGCTGGAGCACCTTAGCGCTATGCTCAATGACCTCAATAGTGTCTCCCAACGGGTAGGTCTTAAGATGAACATGGACAAGACGAAGATCATGTCTAACGTCCATGTCACACCTATACCGGTTATTGTTGGGAACACTACGATCGAAGTTGTTGACGAATATGTATACCTAGGACAGATTGTCCGACTAGGTAGGTCCAACTTCGACCAAGAGGTCAATCGACGGATCCAACTCGGCTGGGCAGCGTTCGGGAAACTGCGTCACATCTTCTCGTCGAGTATACCGCAATCCCTCAAAACAAAAGTGTACAACCAGTGCGTGTTGCCAGTGATAACATATGGAACCGAGACGTGGTCCTTCACTGCAGGCCGCATGAGGAAGCTCAGAATCGCTCAGCGAGCTATGGAAAGGGCTATGCTCGGAGTTTCTCTGCGAGATAAAATCCGTAACGATGTTATCCGCAGCAGAACTAGAGTAACCGACATAGCCCTAAGGATTAGCAAGCTGAAGTGGCAATGGGCCGGCCATATAGCTCGGAGAACCGATAACCGTTGGGGAAGAAAGGTTCTCGAGTGGCAACCTCGTACCGGCAAACGCAGTGTAGGACGACCCCCCACTAGACGGAGCGACGACCTACACGGTTTTGCAGGAAGTCGATGGATGCAGGTGGCTCAGGACCGTGTTTTGTGGCAATCTATGGGGGAGGCCTATGTTCAACAGTGGACTATGGTAGGCTGAAATGATGATGATGATGATGAAACCTGGCACTCGGGCCCCGGGCCCGCGAGCACAGCATCCGATGAAGCTGTAAAAGCCAAAAGGCTAACAGCGATTACTTCACCGAAAACAAGCATAGCGTAGAAGACCGGTAATAAAGAAACCTATTTAATAATTATAAAGAAAGTGCCATTTAAATATAATTACGGGTATGTAACATTCATCAGATTGAAATGTACACAATGTTAAAAATAATATTCACATTATCGGATTACACAATTTCAAACTGGAGTGCAGTTATGCTGAAACTAAAAATATGCAACCATTTGTACTCGTATTGTCGACAGTAGTGTCTCCAAGTGGGCTTGTCGTGTAAAATGTATCCGTAAGTCTGATTTAGATATTAGTAGAAATAAACATATATCATACATATATATCTTTATTACGTGACTAACAAGCAGTATTTTAAAATACCATAACAATAAGTAGTAAGTAAATAAATATCACCATCATCATTTCAGCTATCGTGATGAGTTACACATCATTAGCTTGTTTTTTTGTTTTTATAGTTATATTTCTTACGTTAATAAACGAGACTGGCAAGTCGCTTACGTGATGATAAGTGCCACGTCTACCCAAAACAGGTAACAGTGTCACCAAGAACATTGGGTTGTAAAATCGGTCTTGTGTCTCAGCCGCAGCGTGTTGACAGGGCCACGGGAACGCTCACTCACACATCTACGTCGAGGACAAGTCCTCTCCTTTTAGCAAGGCGCTCAATAATATAGGTCGCGCATTCCAACATGGCCCCCGGCTGTGTGCTGACTCCTCCGAGTCCGTTACACGGAGGCCACGGGGGCTAGAATACGAGTACTCGGAAGCACTAGCCTTTCCTGCTTCAATAGCGGATCTAGTCTGTGGCTTCACCGCTGAACACACCGGACGGAATGGAACCGGACACGGTATGATAGACAGCCGCTGAGGACTCGACGGGTATCTGTCGTAGAGTCTGCACTGTCCTCGTATTCTCGACTTCAGTGGTGTGTTTTGCCTAGTAGTACTGTTTTAGTGTGTTTGGCAGTTTTCTTGTGAACCTTCAAGGTGCATGTTTGAGTCATTAAAATAATTCGGCAATATGTGAATCCGCCAACCTGCATTAGAGCAGCGTGGTGGACTCTTACCGGCTCCAAAAACCTCATAAGACATATAAATGTCCCATTGCTTGACATTTATATGTCCCATTGCTTGAGGGTTTTGGAAAATTCTAGACTAACCTTATCATAATAAGTTACGTAGTCAATTTTTATAAAACAAATGTGCAAAAAAACTCCTAAGATTTATTATACATCGCTACAAAGTATGCAACATGTCTTCGTCATATAACGAAAAACTGAATTTTTTTCGTAAGTTACCTCTGCACTTGCACTGCACTTGATCAATTTGTGAAAAAAAGACATATCTATTATATCTCTATAATATGTCTTTTTTTCACAAATTGATCAATAACAAAATTGACTCGATTACTCTCACAGGTAAGATTAATATTAATATCCCCTTTAGAATTTCCAGAAGGTCAGTACCTTTATTTCGTGTCCCAAGACATAAAACCAACCTGGGGAAAAATGTGCCGTTAACTAGATTACCTAGATTGTATAATGAACTGTCATCGAGAGTCAAAGAGTTGGATATCACTAACGACAGTTTACAGGTTTTTAAAAACAAGCTTTTTCAGTACATGCTGGATTCTCTTCGACTGACTCACTTTTAAAATCAAACTATTTAATTTGTTTTATATTGTATTATTTACTTTGTATTATTGTATTGTATTGATAATCATCTCTTTAGACAAAATTATTATGACCTGTAATTAGTATTAACGTTTTTTTTTTCAATTATGATTAAATTTGTTACATTTTGTATGCATAAGCAGTTTATGTAAGTAAACAGTAATTGTGCACGTCGTGATAACCTGTAATTAGATGTACAATTAACCAAGTATTTATAAATCAATTTTTTTCGCATGCTTTATTGTAACTCCTGTTGGTTATCCTTAATAAATAAATAAATAAAACACAATGTCTGAGAATGAACGTATATGGAAATGTGTCATATCTGTGTAGAAGTGTAACTTTGAGCGATCGAATTTACTAAGTAAGAAATTATTTACTAAGTACAGCTAAAAAATGTAAGTTAAATCAATATGTCTGCGGTGGACCGAAGACAACGGATGCTGATGTTCATATGATGACATTCGCGCATCGCAAATATTATATAAATATAGCTAAAGTTCCCAACCATAACGTTCAGAATTTCTAAATTGTAATGTGTTGGATGTTCATGCAGCAGCTGCTGTTTCTTTTGATAAGCTTAATACATACATACAGACATACCTTTTTCTCATAAAAGGCAGGCAGGTACCACAGACGTAGCCCACTTCTCGCCCTCGCGGGAAACGGGTGACGCACTATGTCGCTGCCGTTTTGGTACGAGTCATAAAAGTTCTTACTCCTATTGCGTTCCCACGAGCAGTATAATGACAGCATTGCATATTATGGTGTTATTCTGCACGAACGAAATCTGTCAGTACAATACCTTAGTCGCCTCTCACGACACCTCGGTACGAAAGACGTAGGTACTATTCTACTCTACCGGACTGATATCAACAATATAAACTAAAAAAAACAATTTCTTTTGTAATGCAGGTGCGTTAAAGATTTATTTTTTGATATATACAATTGTGGATATACAATTTTGAGTGTTCCGATTTGGAGGCCCTGTAGTTAATTTCACTAGTTATAGAAACTCCGAACTAAAACACAGACAGTAATGGTGTTATCTGTCTATATACTTATATACTTTTACTCGATGTATATAATTTTGAATTCGACATGTGTAATTGTCATATCTGCTTTGCTTGGTCTACAGACGAGCCAATGCTTCTTATCGCCACTATTGTGTCTGGGTACTTCTATCCAACGTACTGTTTCGACATACATAAAACGCTTTCTTACCACATTTCTGACTCTTCTGAATTTTAAGACTCTAATCAACCTCTTGCAATATATTAATTAAAATCAGGAACATTAGGCGATTGCGAGGATGTGTGGCCTGTAGCAAGACAGCAAGTAGCAAAATCCGATTGTTTATTAACATTAATTTATTTTGTACAATGGCATTTACTCGTATATTTGAGATTTGTGAAAAATCTTTTTTGCAATTAAACAGTCAATAAATCGTGAAGCAAACTAGAGCGAGTAATAATTTACTTTCCTAAGCGGTATTTAAGCGCTTCCTTGGTAGTTGAATTATTGCATGAATAGTGTTAATTCTCAGAATCCTCGGCAGAACTAAATGAATTTAAATGATTTACTATTCCAAAATTTGACCTGTAAAGGATTTCGTTATTCATAATTTTACGACTTAAGTAGATTGTAGATTGCAACGGGTCGGTTTCTGCAATTCCACGTCTGTATTTTGCAAGACGAGTTAAGTATAACGAAACCATATTTTTGAGGACTAGGGAAATGGTAAAGTGAACCCAGGGAAGTAAAGTGAATAGTCCCTAACATTTCCAAATATTTCGTTTACCGTTAACTGTATACACCTAGTAGTGTCGGCTCTATATTGGCTCAATGAGCGAAAAACACTCGAGTGAGGGTCCGTATCGCACGGCGTCTCAGAAGCGGTATAATTTTGTTTTCATAAGTCATGATTTTGCGAGGTACGAGTATGTTTTCTTTCGATATTTGTAACGTTGTTAACTTAACATTCTTAGATTGTTTATATTTATGAAACATGTTGCTTGCATTTGTCTTCCTATAGTGTCTTTAACATGATGCCATAAGCAAGTTTTTAAATAAATTGATTTACCTCAAAAGAATTACGTCGGGCAAAATGAATAGGGCAAAGTGAACACCGTATCCGCTTAGTGCCTCGACTGAAAATGATTTTTACCCTTATATATTTATATATATATATATATATACATATATATATATATAAATATACATATATATATATATATATACATATATATATATATATATATATATAAATATACATGGGGTCAGCAGAAGCAAAAATTTGATAAAAATTAAGTTAAGAACGTTGCTAAGAAACTAGGTAACGACTGAAAGAAAAAACTACTAAAGGCAATATAACAGCTGTAAAAATACCAACAAGACTGCTAATAAACCCATAAAAATAGAAAAAGTTGATTAACTGAAAGATATTTTTTGCTTTTTAATAGCGCAATATATGTTGAAGAACATGGAAAATCAATTGGAGATTGGTTTCGGTGCGATGAATTGTGTTACCACTTGTGCTACAACCAGTGTTTAGATTATTTAAGCACAGAGGCAATACTTTGTGAGTCAGGCTAAATTACTCGTAAGTGTAGCGACATCTATGTCGCCAAATGAGAAGCTCACGAAATATTCCCATGCGTTCAGCCAGATCGAGTGGTCTGGTCTGGTGAGGACGTCTCCTCCGACTAGTGATATTTCGATGTTGTATATATAGTTCGCATCTCCGAAAACTTTCATAGCGCGATTATGGACGTATGGGAATATTTCTTGAGCTTCTCATGTGGCGATATAGATGTCACGGGTGTTGATGCCGCAGGAGTCAGCCTGAGGAGAGAGGGGCCCCGCCCATTGATGATCCTCGGTGGTTGAGAGACTAGAAAGCTCGCGTTGTGCCGACAGTAGTCTGGTGCTGTGACTGCGATGGATGCCGATGACGTTGTTGCTGTGGTTCGGAGAAGCTGGCTGCGGGATGGTCATACCGGGGTCACCATTTTGGCGAATGATATTGCCAAGGAAAAGGGTAGCTACCCGCCAGATCGAGGTAGTCTGATCTGGGGAGGACTTCTCCTCCATACCAGTAATATTTGGATGTTGTATATATAGTTCGCAACTCAGAAAACTTTCATAGCGCGATTATGGAATGTATTAAATATTTCTTGAGCTTCTCATGTGACGACAATGGTTTCGCTCCAGTAAGTAAATAATAAGATTTCATACAAAGTTCAGTTTCTCCCTAATTATTATGTTCATCATCATCATCATCATTTCAACCTATCACTCAGTATTATTAGGGGGAATATTTCTGTCTACTTTTGTTAGCACCTTGTAGTATTTAATAGTGCTTAACTCAAGTAGGTAGGTTAAGTAGGATAAAGTTGTTTTTTGAAAAGCAAAAGCAGGTAACTTAGAATTTTTGAAAATTATTACTAAACTTTTAAATATTATTTGATATGTATTATATTTTAAACATCGGTATAAAAAGATTGTAGTTTTCATTAGGGGCCTAAATTTAGAAAAAAAATTGTGGTGCGTTTTTCATTCCAAGGAATTTTTTTGGAAGTGGTTAATTATTTCACAACAGAAATTACTATTATACTATCATTATACTTATTATTATACTATCATGGTGGTTACCGTAATGTTTTTCACACATTTACAAACATTACAAACATTTTGTAAATGTTCAGTTCTCGGTCATACAAACGGATGCAAACCAGTTTAACAGTCTAAGCCAGCGATTCCCAACATGTGGTACGCGTACACCTTGGCGTACGCGGGGTCCCATTGGGGGTACGTTAAAATTATTTTGGTAATGGCGGAAATACTGAGAAGTCAAAAAAAGTTAACTTATATAAACATTATTATAATGTACTATGTCTACAATATGTAGTTTAAAATGAACCTTATAACTAATAAATTACTAAGGTGCTGGACATGTTCATAGTCGAACATGTCTAGCAACTTAGTAAGTTGATATCATCAATATGGCAACAGTGATTTTAAAAAATGCGACCATTTGTGATTAGTTTTTTGACGAACTGACTGATAATGCCATAAAATATTTGTTGCCTTTCACTAATACAGAATCTATCGAAAGAGCATTCTCGTCTTACGCATTTATAAAGAGGACCTTACAAGAGGAACACCACAAGGCACAATTCTATAACCTTTATTATTTATTATATATACCACATATATCATAAACTGTATTCAACACTGTAAATACCACTTATACGCAGATGACCTACAGATATACATTTCGTTTAGACCAAGGGAATTAGACTCAGCGATAAAAGCTCTGAATGCGGATCTAAATAGAATTCATTCATTCATCATTGGCCATCAAACAACAGTTTAGTCCTCAATCCCAGTAAATCTAAATATATAGTTTTCGTATCCAGATCGAATGTGAGCAACCTCCCTTGTGATTGTGATGTGAGACTGGGATCGGACCCGGTGGAGCGTGTTTTTAAAGCCCCTAATTTGGGCCTAGAACTAGACTCGGGGATGCGCTATGAAAGCTATATCGCAAAGACTGTACGGAACTGTTTTTACAGATTAAAAGTGCTCTATAAACTAAGGCAATAATTGAGCGAAGAAATTCGTATACAGCTTGTCGAATCAATAGTTTTATCCAAACTGAACTACTCAGGCGTTAATATATGGTCCTCGTATATATGCACGGACGGAAAAACTAATTCAACGTGTACAAAACGCCCGTGCACGTTTCTGCTTTACTAAACCACCGCGGAGCCACATAACGCCTTTCCTCAATAAACATAATATTTTGAAAAAGAAACATCGCAGGAGACTCCATTTAGCGTGTCTACATTTTGATATAATAAAACACCGTAAACCCAGTTACCTAGAACGCAAACTGGAGTGGATTGGTGAGGGAAGGCGTTGCGAGGCTCGGCAGCGCTATCAACAACTCGCCACACAGAGACACGGATCCGCAGCGTTCCGAGGTAGCTTCCGATATGCAGCAGCCAAGTGTTGGAACAATATTCCGCCGCCTGTTAGAGTCCTGCGAGTCAAATGCGCATTTAAAAACAAAATGAAATTATTTTTAATGAAAACTCAGACTAGATGATTAAAACGCCTGCTGTGTTTTAAATAAATTGAATAATAATCGTAAATAAATATATTGGTATATACACACACTTGTGGTAGGATTCCTGTGCAGGAATCCGTCTAGGTAAGTACCACCCCAGGGCCAGTAATTCTGCCGTGAAGCAATAGTGTGCAAGCATTGCTGTGTTTCGGTTTGAAGGGCACTGTGAGTTAGCGTAATCGCTGGGCATTTGAGACTTAAGAACTGATGGCTCAGGGTGCGGACGCAGTGTGGTGTCACACAGAAATATTCTGGGTGACACAGCATTTGTTGTGGGCGGACGTTGCACTTACCATCAGGTTAACGTTTTGCTCACTTTTTGTTTTGGTCACTTTATACAATAAAGAAAAATATGTTATCTAATTATCTTCATATATTGTATAATTTCTTGTCCTAGTATGTAACTTTATTCCTTGCTTTCTAACACATAGTACGTATTATTTATTTTATTGTTATATTCTTTCGATAGGTGATTGCGTTATGAACTACATGTACAAGTAAATTCTGCCATTGACACGCGGAAGGTACCTAGCGGTATCAGCAGAATACCAGCGTTGGCTTTCTTGCCAACATAATGCTAAGCTGAAACCATATCGATCCAGCATCGCAATGTTTCTCTTTAAATTTACTTTAGGTTTATGGTAATAATTTGTCTATTGTGTTACATTTCTCTTTTGTATTTTATGTACCATTTTTGCTGGATTGATTAAATGAGTTATTATTATTACAATAAGCTTGACGCAGTTCGTGATTTGCGATTATATCTCTCTTCAATTGAACCGGACTTCAAAACACTCAGCTCTATGAAACAAGCTAAGGATTTCACTAAAGGCATTAAAAGCGAAGTTGGAAACATCGAGATGAATAATTTTGATAAAGACAGCGCTTGTCAACCAAAACTTGTCTTATTTGGGCTCTTACAAAAATAATGAAAAAAAATCAATAAATCAACCCTAAATAAGTTTTTAAAACCGGTTCCGACCTGCTGGAGTTTGTGCGGAGAGTTGAACATAGCACAACTGAAAGACCGTGGTTTGAAATGTTATTATTTTGCTTACTGTGAATTAAAATGGCACCAGATGAGCCGCCATTGAGAATAACAAACGTTGCCAAGGTTACGACATACTGCCGAAGTTTTTACTGGCTTTCAACATACTACACTATATCTGACTGTTCTGCTGTTTATGCCGGCATACCTGTTTTGTCACTGAAAGTTTGGTTTTTATATTATTGTCCTTTTTATGCTAAAAATGTCTATTTATTTAACTGTGTAAGTGTTACGGTTTTTTTTTCTTAAGTACGAGTACGTACTTCACAGTACTTGTCTTATTGTAAAATCTGCGTTAGTTTTTTTTTTTATTTTTTAAATTATTTCTATTTGTAATTAATTAGTAAAGAGTATTTTAATTTTAGACATAACCAATTTGTATGTCTCAGGCTGCTAGGCCTTCGTCTGACATAGGCTCGGCAGCGGCCTCGTCGCTCTCATGCAGTGTCCAGAATGTTTGCAGCCGCGGTTTTTTAAAGGACAGAGAGGTTTAAACATCCATAAGGCCAGGTCTCACAAGCCCTTGGAAGTACCAGGTAACCTCCCACGTTATTCGTCTCCATCACACGATAACCTTTCGATTCAAAATTAGGTTTTCCATTGTAAAGAGGATTCCAAGGGGTGCAAGAAACATTGTGGCCTCCTCTTTGTCATCCTGCGTTAAAAATGTCGTGAACAGAAATGATAAAGAAAGTTGGGAAAATTTTCTTACTTTCTCATTTCGTATACTGCATGTAGCTAAAGGAAGGGAAGGCGATGGCATCTCTCTGACACAAGCGATAAAAAATAATTGTTCTGATATTGTATGAATTCGAATTTTAATTCTGTACGTTTGGCCAAACAAAATAGTTATAATATAGTTAAAAAAACAGAATCAAAATTAAATGACGACACTCCAGAGACCCTATTTTCACTCAGAAATAAGCATCCGCTCCCGGCAGCCAACTCTTGTTTGCCGAATGCTCCCGACGCCTCTGAGCATGCTCCGGAAGCAACACCGAAGGAGGTGCAGACCGCGATTACTTCTTTTAAGAACGGGTCGGCCGGTGGTCTCGACGGTCTTTCACCTCAACATTTTAAAGATCTTTTATTAGGTGCTACAGGAGACACCGGCCGAGCCCTTCTTTTAGACTTAACGCGGCTTGTTAACCTTATGCTTTCCGGGAAGGTATGCAAAGACATAACAAATGTGCTCTACGGAGCAAACCTGTGCGCCCTTAGAAAGAAGGACGGGGGTATACGGCCAATAGCAATTGGTAACACAATTCGCCGTATAGCTTCCAAGGTTTGCTGTAAGCACATACAATCAGATCTCGCCGCTATGTTCCAGCCAGTACAACTTGGTTTCGGAACAAGGGGCGGGTGTGAGGCTGCTGTGCACGCAGCGCGTACCTTCCTGAAGCAGAGCGGATGCAAGGTATTGCTGAAGGTTGACGTCACCAATGCTTTCAACACCGTAGACAGGGGAGCTCTGCTGACCCAGGTAAAAGAACATATTCCAGCCGCCTACCATTACCTGTGGCAATGTTACAGCAGTCCAACGAAGCTCATGTATAAACAACACGAAATATTATCAGCAGTTGGCTGCCAGCAGAGTGACCCGCTTGGTCCAGCCATTTTCAGTTTGGCAATCCACCCATATGTTAAAAATTTACATTCTAAATTTAACGTTTGGTATCTGGATGACAGGACCTTTGGAGGCGAAGCGACCACAGTCCTTAATGATTTAGACAGCCTTATTTCTAGATTCGAGTCTATCGGTCTTAAACTTAACTTTCCAAAATGTGAACTTTTTATGAAAGACAATATACCTCTTCTTGAAAAAAATCTGCTCATTTCTAAATTCAACGCCCTGGCCCCTAATTTAAAAATTGTATACAGCGAGTCGCTTCGCCGTCTAGGTGCCCATGTCTTGGAGGACTCCTTTCAAAGTTTTGTTAATGATCAGATTTTAAAATTTGAGGAGTCATCCAGACGTTTAAAAGAAATTAACCCACACATGGCTTATGCTCTATTAAAATTCTGTGTTATTGTACCAAATTTCACGTATGTGCTGCGTTGTTCTACCTTTTGGATGCATGTCCCTCTTTTAAATCGTCTTGATGATCTTATCAGGAAAACTATTAGCGAAATTCTAAATTGCTCCTTAAATGATAACTCCTGGATTCAGGCCACCCTTCCAATCGGACTCGGTGGCTTAGACATTCGAAAGGTATCCAGCGTAGCGCTACCGGCGTTCTTGTCATCAGCCCATAATACCTTATACCTCGTTGGTAACATTATTCGCCCATCACTTGGTGAAGAGGTTTCGTATTTGGCTGAGGCCAAGGACGCTTGACGTGTTAAAGTTGCGTTGGAGCAAGATTTCCTAATACATCCAGCTTCGCAGAGGCATTGGGACGAGCCGCTCGGCGTACAAGTACAGAAAAAAATATTTGAAAACTGCGGAAGCTCAACAGAGCGGGCTCGTCTCCTGGTGAGTGTGGAGAAGGAATCGGGCTACTGGTTGAATGCATTGCCTTCAGTACATATAGGGACTATGCTAGAAAAAACTTCATTTTCTTTTGCAGTCAGCCTGAGACTTGGAGTAAAACTTAACGAGCCACATCGCTGCCGTTGTGGTAAAGAGGTTGACCATATGGGTCATCACGGCCTAGCGTGCCAGCGCAGCGCTGCTCGTATTCCTCGTCATGCTGCAATTCATGACGTCATTAGTCGGGCCTTAATAAGTGCCAGTGTACCGTCAGTTTTAGAGCCGAACGGTATATTCCGTGACGATGGCAAAGGGCCTGACGGAACGACGCTCATTCCCTGGAAAAACGGGCGCACTTTGGTCTGGGATGCGACTTGTGTTGACACTTTAGCACCGTCGCATGTTTCGGGAACTGCTCGCAAGGCAGGCTACGCTGCAGCGACGGCGGAGTGTATGAAGCGTCGCAAATATATAGCCCTCCGTGAGGGCTATATATTTGTGCCGTTTGGCGTGGAGACACTCGGGCCGTGGGGACCAGATGCGAAGCTTTTGTACAAAGATATCTGCTCGCGCCTGGTTACCATTTCCGGTGACCCAAGAGCTGGCTCATAGTTTGGCAAGCGAATCAGCCTCGCGATACAGCGTGGCAACTTGGCAAGCTTGCTGGGCACGCTGCCCACAGACGACGGCGATTTGGCCAGCTTTTTTTAATCTAGTTTAGTTTTTAAATAAGTGCTTTTTTTTAGTAATGTTCTTGATATTTCTTGGAATGAAGTATATTAACCTAAACTAAATAAAGATCATTTTGATAAATTCGATAATTTGAAAAATAAATTTTAATGTTGTTTATTTTCATTATAATTTTGGGGTTAAGCTTCTATCATAAAATATTCACGTCTTTATCTATGTGACGTTACGAAAACGCAATTTCAGAAATAACGTAAATATTATTAACGCTTTACATACCCATGGTTACGATTGTATACTTTATTTCGTATCTACGTGTGATTTTTTTTTCTTAACTTAACAGGAAGGATTATACTGCAATATTTTTTTAAGGGATTATAATTATTTTGTAGTTAAAGGGTCTTGCAATGAATTTCGACCAAATTGATCTGATTATTGATTAATTATGTTTAAAGTAATATTAAGTTTAAAGTTCAAAGTTCTGAAATTAGTATAATAGGCTAATTTTTTAATGTATCAGATCAAATATGAAATCATTTTTGTCGAAATTAGTTGCAAAACCCTGTACCACCAACTGTTTTATGAATATCTTTGAAAACAATTAATAAAATTATAAAACATTTTTTTTTTATATACACTAACTCTCTATAGATCACAAGTCTCTATAGACAGTACTAAGTATATTTCAAGGTTAAGATTACATACAATACAAGACAATAGATATACATAAGAAAAACGAGACTTATGTTTATATTTTTACATCATTCATCATTTTTTTCCTGACACTGAATTTTTTTTGAATAAAATATTTTTCTTTACGATTTCTTTTTTTGCTAAAATAAAAATCATTGTGTATATTTCGAAGAACAGCCTCGATAAAAAATTCAATTTCTTAAAAAATATACTTAAGTTGTTTTACTTATTGTAGTAGTAAATGAACTTAAGTATATTTTTTTAAGAAATTGAATTTTTGAAGAATACGTTTACAAAAGATCGCTAAAGGCGCCTTTTTGAGCCTTTTTGAGCGCCTACAAAAGGCGCTTAAAAATCGAAAATGACCGGTCTGTGAGCTCTCGTGAGCGACTGAACTTTTCGCGTTTATAACAGACGGCGTGCGTCCATAGGAATAATGTATGGCGGATTTAACGAGCTTTTTATAAAAAATATTATTAAACCAACAGTCAACTTTTTGAAAACGTAAGCAGGACAAATTGTAGATTAATTATTTGCAATTTTGAATTCCAGTTAGTGTCAGAATTTAGTGTTTGCTATCAAAATAACGACAGCACGCCTTTCTAGGTTTTAGTTCAACTTTACGTAGTTTTGTTTATTAAACTAGAAATTATTTTAAATTTTTTCCACGGAGATTTTGAAAATATCCTTTTTCATTTTAAATGTATATTTTTTATGGTTATTACTAATATATTATTGATTATATCTTATATATTAATTGTAATAATATATTATTGACTTATTTTGCTCGGTGCCCTCTTAGGATATTAAGAGAAATATGAAACTGCCATGATCTAAAATAATAATTATTAAAATGCAATTTAAAGCTGCGCGTAACACGTCACGTACATCGGCTTTACCCTTTAATTTCTATAGTTTTTCAAATTTTACTTAGGAAAGCTAAATATTTCCGAAATAAAACGTAGCTTAGATTGATCGCTTAAAAGACCTCTACCTGCCAATGAAAGTGGCTTCAAAGTCGATTCAACAATTTTATTTATTTGTATAAGTTATTGTCATAACCTAACACTTTAATTAAATTTTTATACAGATTATATATAGGTTTATAAACACATAGAGCGTATAGAATATTGTTATCGAACCGAATCTAAGCGCAATATCGACTTTAAGCCAATATAGCGTTGGACGTCGTCGGCGTCGAGTAAACACTTACCCCTATACCTTTAGCGGTACTTCATAAATATGTAATTCGAAGTAAAGACGCTTAGAGTTAGACGTCCTGCATTGATTCATATATTTATGCAGGTAATTTTTAATTTCAGTTGTGTAAATTCAGGATTGTTATTTGTTGTGCTTTTTTATTGAATTATTTCTTTATTGGATGTCTTCTTTATTGAAACATTTAATAACCATATTTAATAATCTACCCGTCAATCTCCTTATGACATACATGCCATAAGGAGATTGAGGCCAAGAATGGTTACAATTAAAACTTAACATTTGAGAGAGAAAACAATAAACCCTCTCTTCACTAATGACAATGACCAGACCCAGACACAGTTCCTTTAAAATCTTCACCGCGTGATATTCGATAATATCAACAGTAAATGCCACAAATACATCTTCTTACGTCTTCACTTAAATACTCACATTTTCGCCACTTACCTAATTCAACTAACTCTGTTGCCGCACCGACTCTGACAGAAGTATCTCTGAGATGAAAGGCCGCCTATGTATCTATGCATGTAGCGTCCCACATAAGAGGTTGCCCCGCTCCCTAGGGTCCAAAGGGTAGAGTCGAGTCTGTTGCCATTTTCTCTAAAAATTCCGTAACGTTAAAAACTTTTTTATCTGTAGGCGATTTACTTGTAGGAAATGCTTATTTTATCTTTACGATTTAACTCATTTAACATAGCTAAACACAGTCTCATCAATTTATAAGCTGGTCAGCGTTCAGTATAGCGCATGGAATATTTTTAGCGATTAGGCAATGCAAAAAAATACTAGCACCTGAAATGAAATTCCTCCGTGCTTAGTCTGGTGAGTCAGCTATGTATACATACTAGTATAATATAAATAGTATAATACTACTAGCTATATATACATACTAGCTAGGTGTGTGTATATATGTAATATAAAACCGGCCCAATTAGCGTTAAAATCTTCATATTTTTTAATTTACAACATTGTTTTTGTTTCCACAAAAATGAGAAATGTTTTTTTTATTTTGATTATTTTTAATAAAATTTCATTAAAACTTCTTAAAGTCGATGTTATTATCTCTATACTCTGCCTTTTATTAACGTTTCGCGAATTGTGCCGGTGTATATATAATTAAATATATATTGAGACAATTGTCTAATCATTACTTAAAATGTATTTACCTTGTTCATAGTCACGTAAAAAGTCTCAAATTTTATTTCGCGTATAACGCAGTCACAAAAATTCCATTTTCCCGTCTTAGTACGTCAACATAAATTGTTCGTCGCTATTTTTCTGCTACATAATAAATAAAAATGTTGACATAATTTTCTTTTACAATTCACATATAAAATGCCACTCAACAGGGAAACTACGAACAAGAAAAACAGCTGAAGGACTGTATTCAAATCTTTCCCAAAGAATCAGCAGCACTTAGTGTAGGCAAAAAACTGAGAGCCTTTAATTACGAATTAAGGAACTCTGCACTTTCGTCAGAAAGTGAATCAGTTTTTTGTTGTTACTTAGTATGCGAAGCTTAATTACATTGGATGCTTGGTGCTGTATTAAGGCAGATTTTGTTGGTATTTAGTGGTTTGCAAGTTTATTAAAGGTAAAAATAAAACCATGAAATGTAATAAAACCTGCAGTCTCTCAGGCTCGTTAAAAGCATACCACCATTCCATCTCATCCAATGGATCTCATAAAAGGCGAGTAAGGAATTAAACTGCACTGTGCCTCCAACAGCGCATGGTGGCGAAGGGCTCACCACCTATCACACCAAGTGCATTTATATTGTTTTGGTGAAAAGAGGATTGTGGCAGTCATCTGTTTTTGCAGTGAGTGCTCAGTCTCTGACTACACCTTATGGGATACAGTCGTGATCTTATGTATGTATGTAATTTTCAAGACTAGTTATTACACTACGATCGGTAGTGCAATAACTATTAACCAGTCAAATGAGATTTGCCAAACATTTCCCTTATTCGACTCTTCCGACAACCACAGGTTAAAACAGGATGGCCGAATTTTTTTCGCCACTACACGGGCTATAAATAAAGATGCTTTTGATGTGTAACACTAACCATTGGTGCTTTGATGCGGTCGATGCGTCGGTAAAATTAAATACGATAATATCCGTAAAATCTATTTTGATTTAAGAGATGCTTATGAAAAAAATATCTGGGACAAGCATTCTAACAATGTTTGTCGGCTCGATTGGCTGAGTGCCTAAATTATTGTCTTCTGCGCAGTGGGTTGCTGGTTGGATTATCGCACAGGACAAATATTTTTATGGCCTACAGATACTTATTTTGGGGTCTGTGTGTTTGTGCATGTGCATTTTATTTATTTATTCAAAACTTTATTTGCACACACAGACTTAATGCTACAAGGTATTTTATATATCATATCACCTATAACTCTGCCAGTCTAGTGGTCAAGCACAGAGGATGTAGAGGGTGCAGAATTAAAATAAAATTATGACAGACATCCTTATGTGGGTCAATCGGGGTGTCGGATGTATCATTTTTTAAAAATAAAAATAAATATTTGAACAGGCAATTATATTTTAAAAATACAATAGTAAAAAGTCTTTTCGCGAACTGGTAATTCGTAAATGAATCGTATTATTCTTAATTCAAATAAAGGTGTGAATGTTATACACTTGTAACTCTTCAGCTCAATATTGTAAGATGTTTTAATTATGGCTGAATCGTCGATATTTTCGGGTGTATCGGTGAAACTTTGAGGGTGGCCTTTGTTCAGTAGTGGACTTGTGATGGGCTGGGCTGTAATGATGAAGTTTTCCGTACAAAATCCTAGTAGAAAAGCACCTGTCCTCTTTATACCCATAAAACTAACCGAGTATAACTAACGTTGTATGGCAAAAGAAAAATTGTTGTGAAACGCAGATTGTAGCCTCATAATTCTCTTATTTATTTATTTATACTTTATTGTTTCCCCTTAAAGGATACAATGGGCGGACTTAATGCTAGTTGGCATTCTCTGCCAGTCAACCCAAGGGGTAGCGAAACAATGTGGCAGGTGTAAAACTTAAAAAAACTAAAAATTACATTTTAAAGACTACTGATAAATATAACATACAATTTAAAAATACTCACTACTATACTTACTTATTTACTTCATCATCAACATTTCAGCCTATCACATATATTGATTGTTTAAAAATTTGTAGCTCCTAGTAAGGGCCGCAAAGATTTTGATAAATTGATAATTAGAACGGTTAATGTAAGGCGATATTTTAGGTCTCTATACTTTTAAGCGTTCTGAAACGATTCGGGTTGCTAATACGTAATTATTAGTTTAAGAAAGCAAAATAAATTACATTAATGTAGAATATAAACAGATGTTGCAATGAAACAGTTGTCCAATACATTCACCTCGTGTACATTAGTGGGATTGAAACCACTCGGAAAAACTTAGAATTGCAAAACAGTTGCCGCTGCTGGTCTCCGTTGCGCTTTGATTCAAAGAAATACTCGTTGTTTATACGAGTATTTATTGTAAGTTCTATTTAAATTTAGAGACATGTTCGATTTTCGTATTTCAAAAGTATAAGGGTATGTTTTTACGTCTAAATTATAATAAAAAAAAGTAAAGTTTCGGCCTATAAATGTCCCACTGCTGAGCACAGGCCTCCTCTCATTTCTGAGAGGGTTCTGGAGCTAGGAAGAATCCGCCACGCTGCTTCAATGCGGGTTGACGTACTTCACATGTCCTCGAAATATTTCTATTCCTCGGACATGCAGGTTTCCTCACGATGTTTTCGTTCACCGCTAAGCACGTGGTAAAATCAGCACTTAAAATTGTAGAACAATTTTAGAGGTGCTGGCACCGGGGATCGAACCCATGTTACTCGCTTACTATGAAATTAAAGGCGAGCACCAGGCCCCTGAGCTACCACGGCTTATAAATTATAATGAAACTGTATTATTTCTAAGTGTAAATTTAACATTCAGCGTTAGAATTATAAATTAATTAAGTAATTATGTACACTTTTAATACGTCATTTATCTTCAGTGTGTTTTTATATTAATGATATATGAATAATACGATACGATAATGATTATTTTGTAAACTATTGATTCTATTAATTTGATGTTTTCTTGACTTAGTGTCCAGCGTACCAGTCAGCAATAAAATAATGACGTGTAGGTACTATAAGTTTTATTTTTAATACTTAATAAATAACGTAACTTCACACAATGTAACCAATGTAGGTAATAAAGATGTTTTATTTGTGATAATTCTTGTATTATTTTCTTAGCCAAAAAGATACATGCAATGAGAGATGAGACTTAAGAACTCATGTATTAGGGTGACGAGTTCACCTGATGGTAAGTGCAACGTCTGCCCACAACAAATGCTGTGTCACCCAGATCAACGGGTGGCACCACACTGCGCCCGTCACCTTGAGACATCAGTTTTTAAGTCTCATATGCTCAGTGATTACACTAACTCTCAGTACCCTTCGGACCGAAACACAGTAATGTCTACACACTGCTTCACGGCAGAATAACTGGCCCTACCTAGACGGATTCCTGCATAGGAATCCTACCACCTGTGACGTGGATCGTACCACTTGTGCACGCTATTGTGGGAGGGCGGTGCTCTTCAAAACTAGGTAATACACACCATTTTTAAATTTGCATGTGGATCTTAGCAAATTTACTTTGTTTCTGTCCTTTACTGTAGTGTATTTCCGCAAAGTAACGCCTGATTCTATTAACTGATACTTTCACATGAAACCTAAATTGGTTTGTCATTTATGGCGGTTCTAAATCGGAACCGTAGAACAATTGTAAACAATTTAAATCACTTCCATCCTTAAAGGCTGACGTTAGTACCATACCACATACGAATACAAAGACTTTAGCAAATTACATTGAAGGCCGAATTGAAAAATAATCTACATTTATATTTGGCGTATGTGGACTATGAAAAGCTTTCGATTCAATCGGAATGCACGGTATATCTAAATACGTAAGTACTTCGGTTACAGTAAGGATACGATTTCTATCTGAGTACAGTATCAATGTTCGACGAAACTACAGAATGGTATTAAAACGGGGTGACTTTATTCTCGTAGCTAAGCAGATTTCAGTGGAAGATCTTTTCAGCAACTGGACAGAAGAGTGGTAACTCTTCGTTTTAATGATAAAAATGCGTATGTTAAATGGTAATTTTACATACGCATTTTTATCATTAAAACGTTAATAGGTGTGTCATAATCTTACAAAAGTGGATTTTTCAAAATAGGCTTTGTAATTTTGTTTGTCTGAAAGTACCTCTCGCGCGAGAGTCGTTGAAGTGCCTTTTATTTAGTAAAACTGTCTTAATAATTTCTCCTGTATTAGTGGTATAACTAAAAATGAAGAAATAGTAATAGCTAATCCAAAAAAATTATACAATGTTGACTAAAAAGAAATATATTGATCAATAATAGAAGAAAAGCTATCGCCTCGAGTATTATAGCCGTGCCCGATAAAACATTATTTCCTTAGACACAGATCGGTTTAAAAGTCACGTAGAAGCTACAGATTTTCAATTTCGAGCAAAGCATAGTATAAAACCGCATTGAAGATTTTCCTCAGCAAGAATACGAAATGAGAAGTTCAAAATAAAAAAAAGAATTGATTTGTGTTTGGTACAGCAATAACTATGTTCATTGCAATCACAGATTTCACCGATTTCGATTATCTGAGAAGGCTCAGTGTAAATAACATACAATGATTTTTCTCCATCTGAGAATTTTTTTTAATACGCACTGTAAGTATGTTTCCTTGCTTAAATGTATTTGAATTACGCTATAAAAAACTAATTAAAATTTTGCTACGCAGCCGACGAACATTTTAAACAGAAGCTTTCAATACATTTAATGATTACTGTACTAAGATAAAGCATTATAAATTACTATAACAAAATTATAAGCATTTTTCTATGGTTAGGAATGACACTATTAAAAAAGACCTGGCGGTCGTGTTTCAGATCAGGATATGGTAGCAACATCAATAAAATGATTTCGTCTAAAGGTGGTAGGATTCCTATACAGGAATCCGTCTAGATAGGTACCACCCCAGGGCCAGTTATTCTGCCGTGAAGCAGTAGTGTGCAAACATTACTGTGTTTCGGTTTGAAGGGCACTGTGAGCTAGCGTAATCACTGGGCATATGAGACTTAAGAACTTAGGTCTCGGGGTGATGGGCACAGTGTGGTGTCACACAGAAATTTTCTGAGTGAAACAGAATTTGTTATGGGCAGACGTTGCACTTACCACCAGGTGAAGGTTTTGCTCGTTTCATCACTTTATCCAAAAAGAAGACTGGGTTCTAAAGAAAAATGTGTACCCTTAATGAGTGTGAATCACTTAATGAGTCAGAAAAAAAATCAGATTTTCAGGTTATCAGAATGATGTAGAACCGACTTGTGGTAGCGTAACCGTAACTTGGGTTTCATAAAGGTCGATTACGGGAATTGCTAATAAATACAGCTTCCCGGCAGAATAACTGGCATTGCGGTGGTACCTACCTAGACGGATTCCTGCATCGGAATCCTACCACCACTAATGCGGTCTTTTGTCATAAAGATTATATATTCTGAATCTCAGATCATTCAGCCTATCACTAGTCCACTACTGAACATAGGCCTCCCCATAGAACATAGATTGCCGCAAAACTTTGTAGCTCTCATTTTTGGGGGGATTTTGCCATAGTTGCCACGTTTGGCAGGCGGGTTCGCAATCTCAGTTTATTTATTCAGATGTTCCTGTAAGATACTGCTGCCCATTTCCTGGTTTTCGTTTTTTCTCTGTTGACTTTTACGACATCCACGGAATGTGATGCGGTATCAGAATAACTAGTATGTATATAAATAACTAGTATACTACTTTCTGAAACTGTCCGAAGCTATCAACTGTGGAAATATTATAGTGCCGCAAGTGTGTACTTAGTCTTGGGTAAATGGTCTTAGCGTGCAAGCCATCTAGAAAATTGTCACCGCTTACCCTCAGAATTTAGGTAAATAATTGGCTTAACGTCAAGAATAATAATATAATAAAATACCTAATCGGGCCATAAGTTCTTACACAAACACTTCATTTTATAAATTGTTTGTATAAAGTATAAACATGAAAACAAAAGTAGTTAAATGTACTTTAAAATTTTATTAAAGTTATTAGAAGTGCCCTCCTTGTTTTTGAATACATGCCCTAAATATGTATAGAATGATATTGAATTCATATAATATACAACTTAAATTAACATGGTTTGCAAAATTTTACAATGTTACAACTTTTAATTTAGACATAAATTACTTAACAAATCCATGGAAAAAACTTAATTAATGTAATATTAAACTAAACGCAAAGAAAAGAAAAAAAAGTCAATTTTGTGTACAATTTACAAAATAATTGACTTTTGTCAGCAAGCGACTGGGCACTTATATAGTATTTAATTTGTCAATTTTAATAAAATATGTATTATTTTCTCCCGGAACTTTTTTAGATTCCAGAAACGGGTTCGCCTCGGAGAAAGATTTGTTATACGTATTTACAAGTTGAAATAACACAGTTTTGGCCATCTACTCACATTAAGAATAAACGGCAAGGCAAATGTGAAATCTCCGCAAAAATTGTTTTAAAAGGAGAATATGCTTCCTATGGGCAGGCAACAGCAAACCTTTTCTTGAAGCATGTTCATCCGTTTACGATAAAAATAACGTAGCTTCTAACATTCATCTTTCATTTGTGCCATGTAAAAGTAATAACGTGACAAATGAATTTTTTTTCACAGAACACGATCTTGAAAACACATTTAAAAGAATAAATATTACAAAAGTTGCCGGTCTTGTTCAGATACCTCCAGTCTTCATTCGTAACTGTGCCAAAATCTCTCGGTTTGTCTATCCATCATTTATAAAACCTCTCTCGCCACGGGAAAATTTCCGTCTTCATCATCATCATATCAGCTTACCGGAGTCCACTGTTAAACATAGGCCTGCCCCATAGATTGCCACAAAACACGGTCCTGAGCCACCTGCATCCATCTACTTCCTGAAAAACCGTGTAGGTCTTATTGATAGGCTAATATAGTTTTTGTTTCCAAAAAAGGTGATAAATGTGTTGCTAGCAATTATAGGCCCATTTCTTTGTGAACTATATTTAATAAAGTTTTTGAACAGCTCTGGTGTACTTTCATTAAATGGCAACAAATTAAAAAGGAAAACGGCTTCATGAACGGGTACAAATCTGGTCGCATTTGTCGAAAGGCTTGTTGAACGTACGTAGAGTTGATACTATTTACACTGATTTGAGCAGGGTTTTAGACAAAGTAAACCACTCGATACTTAAAATTATGCGAGATTGAGTTTCATAGCAAGTTACTGAATTGGCTGAGGTATAACCTAACTAACCGCGCTCAACAAGTGGTTGTTGGTGGATCCACATAGCAATTTTTTCATCCAATATCTGGAGCTCCGCAGGGGTTTCATCTGGGCCATATAATGTTTATTATTTTTATAAACGACTAGCAATCCGCCCGGCTTCGCACGGGTAGATAGATATTAGAAAGATAAATTAGTATTTTATTTGGACAAATAGAACAACAACAATTCCTTCTTTCCTTTAGCATTATTATACCCGTCATATCTTCTAAACGATAGGTCCGATTCGAATAATTTAAAGAGAAATTTACATGTACATAAGAACGTTTTGCATGTTTCGTCACTTTCTCTAATAAAAAAAAAATTGTATAAAAATTGTGATAAAAATTTAACCTAAAAAACTGACCAAAGCGCACTTTCACTTAATAAAGCTTTGCATACTAAGTAAACGCAAAAAAAACTGCCGCCTGCTAAATAAAGCGCAGGATTTCTCAATTTTGCGTAAAGATTAAGTTCCGATGGTTTATTGAAATGAAACTGGAATAACGTCTTCCAGACATTTGTGTCAATAAAATACATGAAACCTTAACTAATGTTATCTTACAATTTCCGGTTTTTATCCTTTACATTTCATCTGTCACATCTTATATTTTAAATTAATTTATATAATTGTATGTGAGATGCATGGTCGTGTGGTAGCAGCTTAAGAGAATGTACCACCCCACCTCATCCCGTGGGTGTCGTAAAAGTCGACAGAGGGAAAATTAAAACCAGAAGATGGGCAGCAGCATCATCCTGAAACATCAGAAAAAATAAACTGCGGCCGCCAACCCGCCCGCCAAGCGTGGCAATTATGGCAAAATTCCCTCCAAAATGAAAGCTACAAACTTTTGTAGCAATCTATAGGGGAGGTCTACGTTCATCAGTGGACTAGTGATAGGCTGAAATGATGATGATGATGATGAGATGGAGAGTTCTGACATGGGTAAGTTCAAAAAGTTGCAAATATTATTTGTCACGAATTGGAGTTGACTAAACTGCTGAAGTATTTTTTCTATAAAAAAAAATAAGTTTATGTCAAGCAGTAGCTTATAGGCAAATGATTATGATGTTGATTAATATTGCTATTACAAAGAAGTTGCATGTTTGTTTTGTATAATAATTAAAGTATTTCTAGTATCTTTTCTAATTACATTACTGGTTTTATATTTCTATGTCGATTAAGAGAAATGTCAGGAATTCCAGTAAACTACTTCTACCTACATCTGAAGCAGGGTGCAGCATAAAAACTATTTTAATTTATTTTACAATTTTTCGGAGAACTTGAACCTTTATAATGTCAACGTGAGTACGCTACGGAGGCTACTTATTGTTTCCACATTCCCACATTTTTCACATTTGTACGAGTAGTATCTTAATTGTTGTTGCAAATAATGAAGTTAAGTAAATAATACCAGTGCCGTTAGAGTTACTTACAGTAATATAAGTTTACAACCAGTGCGTGTTGCCAGTGATGACATACGGAAGCGAGACGTGGTCCTTCACTGCGGGCCACTTGAGAAAGCTCAGAGTCGCTCAGCGAGCTATGGAAAGAGCTATGCTCGGAGTTTCTCTGCGTGATAAAATCCGTAACGATGATATCCGCAGCAGAACTAAAGTAACCGACATAGCCCTAAGGATTAGCAAGCTGAAGTGGCAATGGGCCGGCCATATAGCTCGTAGAACCGATAACCGTTGGGGAAGAAAGGTTCTAGAGTGGCAACCTCGTACCGGCAAACGCTGGGCACCGCCTCCACTCGATAGAGCGATTTTGCGGGAAGTTGATGGATGCAGGTGGCTCAGGACCGTGCTTTGTGGCAATCTATGGGGGAGGTCTATGTTCAGCAGTGGACTAAGATAGGCTGAAATGATGATGATGAAGCTATTGTTTATAAAATTTAGACGTCTAGTAATTTCATACATCATTAAGAAATAGATCAATCTCAAGATTATCGTAGTGGTTGTTGGCTCGGATAAGATACAGATTTTGCCCGTACCTTGTTCGCTATCACAGAATCGATATGATCACCTTATGGCGATTTATTTATTCCATTGGAATAAATAAATTTAAATGCACATTTTATGTCCCGCTACGAAATATTTCGATTGCGATTTTATGTTTTTGCTTTATTTGTCGTTGAATCATTGGGTCTTACGTGACTTTTAAACCGATCCGAGCTCAAGGCAATTTCAAACTGTTTGCTTTAGCGTGGACAGTTCGGATATAGCTTGGCTTTGAGGTGCACTGGCCAATTTATTATTCTTTAAGTGTTTTCGATAAACTAGCGTTTAGACGGGAAATGAACTTTTATTTTACGTTCAAGGCAAGCTATTATAGTTTTATCCAATCTAAACCAAGAAAGTACTAGCCCATTTGTGATCTATTCTATGTGATATATAAAAGATTTATACATAAATATATGCCATAAATACATCATGTTATCTAAAAATAAAGAAAGATCTTAGTTATTAGACATTGTTTTAACGTAGGAGAGCAAAACAAAAATTTTAAGTTTCATTATTACAAAATAATTAAATACATCTAATCAAGATATCCAAATTTTAATTACAATAGCAATAGAATAATTACATCTGCTGATTTTACCACGCGAAATCTTTCAGTATTACGACTAACATTAGCTTACTGGTGGTAGGATTCCAATGCAGGAATCCGTCTAGGTAGGTACCACCCCAGGGCCAGTTATTCTGCCGTGAAGCAGTAGTGTGCAAACATTACTGTGTTTTGGTTTGAAGGGCACTGTGAGCAAGCGTAATCACTGGGCATATGAGACATAAGAACTGACGTCTCAGGGCGACGGGCGCAGTGTAGTTTACACAGAAATGATATGGGTGACATAGTATTTGTTATGGGCAAACGTTGCACTTTAAATCAGGTGAACGGTTTGCTCGTTTCGTCGCTCTATCCAATATAAAAAAAAATCAAATCAACGAATTATTAACTTTGCCAGTTCTTTAGTCTCTAAAAGAGCCTAAATTATGCAGTGCTCCAGTGTGAGATGGTGGACTACACATGCCCTCGAAATATATTTTTAGGCATGCAAGTTCATTTACTTTTCATCACCACCGAACACTTGGTAACAGCATTTAAATCTGCGAATAATATTTTTTGTTGTGGCGGAATAATATAATTAGCGAGGATAGAATCGTTTTTAAGATTTTGAGTCTGGAATAGGCTAAATTTGGAAAAATATAACAAAGCTTTTGAAGAAAAAAGGTATTTAGTATGTCAACTATGCAAAGTTACACAAGCGCGAAATAAGAGGACTGTACATAGATTCGGAGAGAAAGTTTCACTACAGAACAAGAAACCTTTACGGGTGCGAGATATATACTCAAAACGATCTTCTAAGTAATGGACAACACAGCGCTTTGAACAATACGCAGAAAGAAAATGTGTACCTTCTCCAAAGACGCAGTGGGAGCCACTTGAGCTGTTTACAAAATTCGTAACCTATATATAAATCGTAGGGAGACATTTTTAATTAGCACAAGCTTACTGAACTGCACTATAGTAATATCAAGTTAGCAATGTAATAAATGAATATATACCACGTTATTCACAATTGATATAACATTCCGGCACCTACCCTTCCTACTTTGATCTGATAAACACAACGGTGAAGCTTTAATGACAAAATAAAATACTAAAAATATTGATACAAAACATTAAAATTATTTGTTTTTTAACTTTACGCGACCCTAACTCAGAAAGTCATTGCCCCGAACCAGACAAATTCAAAATACGTTTTCTTCCATCTAATTTATGTTACCATACTATCGGCGTCATACTATCAGATTTACTTCGCAACAAATTTCCTTAAGCTTCATGTTATCCTAGTATTTGCGAGTTCTCTCAATAGAAAAACGCCTAATTAAATTTATGAGTTCATTGCCTCGATCAGCTGTTAACAGGGTAGCTATGAGTTTTAAGCAAATTCTTTAAGTCGACATATCTTCTACAGGTAAATAAATATAATAATGTCTCAGGTGCAGTAAGTAAAGCGGTTCGCTTTTGCGCTGCGGGTCGCGGTTTCATTTCACGGAGGGAACAAATATTTGTATAATCAGATAATTGTAACACAGAGGTTTCGTGTCTGTTTGTGTGCAATTTATGTTCATAAACCGACACCGGGCTAATACAAGATGGATCAATGTCTGATTCAAAAAAAAATAAGTGCAACTCAGTCTATCCATCAGAAGAAAGAAAAACGTATATTGTGAAGTTTTTTTTCATTTTTATTTTGGAAAATTATATGTGAAACTAACTAGTAAGAAAAACCACTAACAGCTTTGTAACACCTTTTTCCTAAGAATTTGTTGTTAAAAATCTTTTTATTTTTTACCTACAAAAGGTAAAAAAACAAATAAGCTACTCATGTTAGATAAATAATCTAAAAGAAATAGCACCCTAAATTAAATACTGGATTGGGCTAAATGACAGAAAATTGACAAAAAAAAAACATCTTTTTAATACATAAATTATAAAAAGTTTAGACCGTGAAGAATAAAACTTTATGCATTGTAAGAATCATTGTTTTTTTCATATAATGAATTAGCGGCATCTAATCGTATCTAACCTTAAAAAAAACTTGTTCCTGATAATAGAGGTTATGTCGTAACTATTACATAATAGTAACCCGTAAATCAGTGAGAGCTATTCTAACGTAAAATCTTCTGGTTGAGTGAGGTAAGAAAGAGGGTCTGGCCTAAAAAAGAAGAAATGTTTTATGGATGACGTGTGAAGATCTGTAGCGATCAATTTGTGCAAGAATGACTAAGCCTCGTTTGGTAGAGCTTATACGACAAATGAACATAATAAACACTGTTATATTCGTCTCATTCGTCGGTAGTCGTCTTATATGAATTCGCAATCAATGAAAATACAAATTAAATCTATTTGGCGCCAGCGTTCTGCTTATTTTATTTTATGTTTTGCTTTCTTTAGAACGTTGGTTTGCACTTTGTTTAAATAATGTTTGTTAATTCTTGTTTAAAGCACCTGTTGGTATGTGACTATATAAATTTCATACCAAAAATGTATAACATTGATGACTCGTTACTATTTTGTATGGATAAATAAGGATAAATAATGTATAAAAAAATATAAATATAAAGGTAACTTGTAACTACGTCATCTTTCGGTTATTTTTAAAAACTATGACGGATTCCTGCATAGGAATCCTACCACAAGTTGATGATTTAGACATTACTGTCTAAATCATCAACTGGTGGTCTGAATAGTAACGTACTCATGTATAAATCTGAATAGTATGACATTTTATAGTATAATTAGTCTTTTATTTATATAATAGTCATCATTTTGCTTTGAATATAAGCAAAATATATCTTTTTTCAGTGAATAGTGTAACTTTACTTTTAGCCAGTAATTTAATTCTTTCTGTGACTTAGTCTCGTATACAACAAGGAGGTGTACATTACAAGTAAAACAAAGGTGTTTAAAGTACATCTTATATCTTAAGCAAAAAATGCTATGTCACATTTAAGGGTAATTACTTTATTTACGTCTACTAAATATTAAATAAATTTAATGATATATATTTTTTCAAATATACTTTATTAAAGATTGGTTACTTATGCTATGAATTTTCACTTATTATTAAGCAAATACAATACATCGCTAAGCTTAAAGTAGCTTAACTCACTGAATTTATCTTTTCGTATTGAGTCAAAAAAAATATTCACGCCACGTCGAAGTGCAGAGCTCTCTAATTTGTAATTAAAAGCACTCAAAATTTTGCCGTCGCTGAGTGTTGATCTGATGTAAAAAAGTCATAATTTTATTTTTCCTGTTGAGAGTTAGTACTGTTGAGAAACAATCAGGATTGAAGCATACCAGTGATTTAAACATATACATCTGGTTCTGGATTAAGATAAGAAAATGTTTTCTATTATTGTATTATTTTTTAAGAAACATCTCTTCGTGTCGGACATTTTAAACAAAATTTATGAGTAATATATGAAATCTCATGTATGACTCATTCCATTACAATTTGTTTATTAAAATATTGTGAGTTCGTTTGCCAATATTTTAATAATTTAAGTAATATAGTAGACCGCGTAGTAGTCAATGCACTTGACTTCTTCGTGGTTATGTATGGAAGTTATTCGTGGATAACTGTTATTTCCCAAAAATTTGGTAATAATTCATTAATTAATTATTTTTACATAGTTTTGTTGAACACATAATTAATATTGTTATGGTGCTGTATTCTCTAATCATAAATAAGAAAATTAATAAAAAAAAAATTCGTCTTCTTTTTCTTTTTTTTCTTTCGCAAAGACTGTACGGAACTGTTTTTACAGATTAAAAGTGCTCTATAAACTACGGCAATAATTGAGCGAAGAAATTCGTATACAGCTGGTCGAATCAATAGTTTTATCCAAACTGAAATACTCAGACGTAATATATGGTCCTCGTATATATGCACGGACGGAAAAACTAATTCAACGTAATCAAAACGCATGTTTTTTTTTGTTGAAACGAGCAAAACGTTCACATGGTGGTAAGTGCAACGTCTGCCCATAACAAATGTTGTGTCACCCAGAAAATTTCTGTGTGAGAGTGTGAGAGTGTCCACACTGTGTCCATCACCCGGAGACATAAGTTCTTAAGTCCCATAGTTCTTAAATCTCATACGCCCAGTGATTACGCTAGCTCACAGTGCCCTTCAAACCGAAACACAGTAATGTTTGCACACTACTGCTTCACTGCAGGATAACTGGCCCTGGGGTGTTACTAACCTAGACGGGTTCCTGCATAGGATACATATATTACAACATACATTTACATGATGATACTCGTAAGTTCGACGTATGACAGACTTATAACTGATATTTAGATAGGCCATAAACTTGACTGTTGGACTAGATTTTAGGGCTCGTTAAACACATTATTTAAAAGGCTTAAACAAGAACCTTAATTATACATAGTAAGATTTTGGATGATACTCCTCGTTGATCTTGTTCTCGCTTTACATTTGAGGCGTGTGTCTAACTTACAGAAAATAAACCATCACGCGATTTATATAAATATATCTATAATAATATCTTTTTTGACTGACCTGAGCATTCCCGGCGATTTACGGACTCCAGCATGCGGCTCTATAAGGCCGTAGCATGAAAATTTATACCTTAGTGTTTCGTCAATAAACGAGATATCTAATGCAAATTTAGTTTTTCAAATCGGATTAGTATGTTCTGAGATACGCGTTCAAACATACAAACTCTTCAACTTTATTATAGTAGTAAGATAATTTAATATCAATACAAGTCACGCCAGCACGAAATACATAGTTGCAGTGTCATCCAAAACGTTTGCATTGGGAAGTTCTATGACGCACCGCAGTATTGACGTTACCATGGGACATCGCTTCATAAGTCATAACTCTTACATGAAGAATACTAACTTCAATTGCAGTTTTCGTGTATTTGATTTTGAGATACTTATTGTATAACCACAATAAGTATCTCCTTTGACATTGTATCCGCCATACCTACCTTTGATCGTACCAATTACTCGTTTTAGTGAATACGGGAAGGAAACGACCAAAACGGGGGCCTTTGCCAATTTGACAACTTTTGGAAGTGACTAGAACATCGCTAAGTTTACTGAGTTAATTTATTTATACTATTTCATCTGAAATTGGAAAAGTTAAAAGCCCAGCTTATTAGTTATATTAAACAACTAATAACTCATAATTATAACATTATTATTAGTAATGAAACAGTTTCTTTGTTAACTTTAAATGCGTTTATGCTTCAATGCTTTCCATGCGATAATTATCTGTTATTCTGCCGTGAAGCAGTAGTGTGCAAACATTACTGTGTTTCGATTTGAAGGGCACTGTGAGCTAGCATAATTACTGGGCATATGAGTGTGTCTCAGGGTGATGGACACAGTGTGGTGTCACACAGAATTTTTCTGGGTTACACAGCATTTTTATGGGCAAACGTTGCACTTACCATCAGATGAACGTTTTGCTCGTTTCATCATTTATCCAATAAAAAAAAATCAAGAAAGGTTTACGGGATCTTTAAAACTATGTATATATTTGGCAAACATTATTGCAGCGAGGCGATGCAGAAATCACCATACTTCGCAGTGTAATGTAATATTTTAAAGAAGGCAAAGACACATGCAACTGTGATCTACGTAAGACATAATTAAATAAAATTAATAAAACTACTTTTACGGATTTTATCGCGTTTAATTTTAACGGGGAGATCCCGTGACCATGGGTGCTGTAAAGTACTCGAAACGTCGGGTTATAATTGTTTAAAAATTAAACGCGATAAAATCCGTAAAAGTAGTTTTATTAAATGTGTAATATTCGCGTAAATATAAGAAATCTTTAAATAAAATTAGTAGTTGATTTTTTATTCCGCCAGGTAAGGTATTTTGCCGCTCCAGCTTATAATTGAAATCAATGGCTCCGATGTGATTTTTTGGACATATATTTCGGCTTATGAAATTCATTTCATTTCTCATTTAATAAAATGTCACGCGTTTTCATGTCATTTCAATACTGAATATGTATTATAATGTTATAATATTTCAACTCTAATTTTCGATAGAAATTATTTCATGATAAAAAGCGATCCTAACGAAAGAAAACGGTATGTCCAGCTTAGACTTTTTACCCATAAAGAAACCTACCAATAAAGTTTCTTGCTTAGGGAGTGGAGCCGTCTACAGCGGTTATTAATGAAACTATATTAAAATATAATATGGCCGACGGACTTCGTCCTGGCTGTAGCAGCCACAACATAGCCTCCCTCTGTACGTTACTGCTAAATAATACGCCACCTTTTAATAAAGGCACGTGTCATATCAGGTAAAGTGTTAATAAAGTTCTTTATTATATATGTACATAGTAAATATTATTAATGAAAATGAATTAGACTTATTTAATCACATTTGTTGGTGGTATCATATTTACAAATATGTCGTCGTTGTTTCAGCCTATCACAAGTCCACTGCTGAACATAGGTCTCCCCCTTAGATAGCCACAAAAGTTTGTAGCTCTCATATTGGAGGGATTTTGCCACACTTGGCAGGCGGGTTGGCAACTGCAGTTTATTTATTTAGAAGTTCCAGGAAGATGCTGCTGCCCATCTCCTGGTTTTATTTTCCCTCTGTCGACTTTTTCGACAACCACGGGATGGGATGGGGTGATAGATTCTCTTAGGCCGCTAACACACGGCAGCACAAATATTTATTTTTAATAAAAGATCCAGTAAAAAAACTTTTTAAAATGGTCATTGCGAAAAAGTAGTCATGATTCCATTATGTAAAGGACTACGGAATCTCACTTCCGAATGTACATACTTAAGATATTCTTTGTGTTTTACAAGTTGTTTGACAGAAAATTTACATTCTTTTTACTTTGCTTTTTATCTGTTCTTATCGAAAAAAACAAAGTGAACTTTATAAATAGTACATGAAATAACAAAAAAATCTTTCGTTTATCTAACAGGTTTGTATAATGTTGTGTTGGTTCAATAGGCGCAGTGATGATGTCATAAAAAATAAAAAAAATCTATGACTTTTGAACGTAAACTTGGCTGATATACAAATACGAAACTTTAATGCAACTACGAAAAGCTAAGTGAGAGTTATATTCCTCAACAGTTATATTCCTCAACATATGATGAATATAATGCGTTAAGTATTTAATGAATGTATAATAATGAAGGCTTCCTGTGCATGAATACATTTAGGTAAGTACAACAGCAGAGCCAGTTAGTCTGCCGTGAAGCAGAAGTGGTCAAATATTACTGGGTTTCGGTCTGAACGGCACTGACAGCTAGTGTAATTACTGGGCATACGAGACTTAAGAACTTATGTTTCAGGCTGACGAGATGTGGTTACACACAGAAATGTTATGTATTATACAGCATTAGTTATGGGCAGACGTTGCACTTACTATCAGGTGAACGTTATGCTGATCTCATCACTTATTTTCTAAAGAAAATATTCGTTTCGGACAGTTACTACGTTATTAGATGTCGACGTCATCACGTAACTAGATAACGTTTTCTTCTTTTGTAAACTATTTTTTTTTTTGGTTTTTTTTTCGAAAATTAAGTAAGAAACGTACGTTATCGTAAGGAAAACAAAAAAAGGAAATTACTTTGAATAACACAGGTACACGACATTTAAACTTTTTAAATGTTCTTTTTGATCTGCCCGTGAACACTATCCTGCTGGTCATACTGTCATATAGATTAGAGACATATTTATGTCTCTAATATATACTAATAATAAAGTTGAAGAGGTTGTTTGTTTTTTTGTTTGAACGCGCTAATCTGGATCTACCAGTCGGATTTGAGAAATCCTTTTTGTAACTGATAGCCCAATCTCCCAATCTTGAGGAAAATTATAGGCTATTTAACATCACGCTATGACCCTTAGGAGTGATTTCTTTTAAATTAAACGGTTGGTGAAACCGCAGGGCAAAGCTAGTCAATAATAAACGCCAATGGCCTAATGGTTTAGGGTACGGACTGCGAAACTTGACGTCACAAGATCGAGCACGCCATACGACTATTGACGTAAACCACATCTTAGCATTATCTTTTAAGCTAAGTTGGAGTGGTCAACAGGAATATTAGTTATATTAATAGATTTTGCTAGTATTCTTTTGAATAAATTAAAATAAAATGCAGCATGTATGTAAGATCATCATTCAAGAACGGCTCGACCGATTTGGCTAATTTTTTTTGGTTGTGGTAATTGACAGCCCAAGGTTTGTAGGAAATATTTTTTGGAAAATCCACCGACAAATGGGACTTAGGTAATCACAAAAAGCCATGCTATATAAATCCGCAATAGATGGACCGACGACCTGCACGGATTTGCGGGAAGTCGAAGGATGCAGGTGGCTTAGATCCGTGTTCTGTGGCAATCTATGGGGGAGGCCTATGTTCAACAGTGGACTATAAAAAAAAGTAAAGTAAAGTTTCAGCCTATAAATGTCCCACTACTGAGCACAGGCCTCCTCTCATTTCTGAGAGGGTTTTGGAGCTTGGAAGAATCCGCCACGCTGCTCCAATGCGGGTTGGCGGACTTCACATGTCTTCGAAATATTTTTTTATTCCTCAGACATGCAGGTTTCCTCACGATGTTTTCCTTCACCGCCGAGCACGTGGTAAATCAGCACTTAAAATTGCAATTAACAATTTTAGTGGTGCCGGCACCGGGAATCGAACCCAGGTCACTCGCGTACTATGAAATTTAAAGCGAGCACCTAGCCCCTGAGCTACCACGGGCATTATTATCAAATTATGATGATGATAATAATGCTGTAAACAATCCTATCATATAACCTCCAAAAGTTGGAAACTATGAAAAGATACAAATAATATATATCTTTGATATTCTAGTTTACAAATTCACTGACAAAATAATGAAGCCTTCTTGTATTGCTTGTTAAGCTGTTTGTAATAAAAATCTGTTTTGGCGTTCCTTCAAATTTAGTATGGGAAGTGTTGAATTTATTTGTTTTATTTTTTTATTATGTGCAATAATGGACTTGATAAGGTTTTCTTTACGGGACGTGGTAGTAAATTCAACAATGATAGGGGTTGGCTTGTCAGTCTTTGGTTTAATTCTATAAATATTTCGAAATTCAGTGTCTTGTATTGGTTGTTTCAGTAATATTTTACCAATGTTTTCAACGACGCTTTGGAGGGTATTTCTGTTTTCGGGATTTGATATCGGAATGTTACTCGTATGTATTTCAAGAGTGGAAGAATTCGAACTTCGTTCCATTGGTTTTAATTTGTTTTCTAGATTTTTAATTATGTCTCTGTATGTTAAATTTTCTTGTTGAACTCTTTCTAATTTTGACAACAAACGTCATGTGCGTCACTTATGTGATAAAAATTCAATAGAATTTTGAGTTTCCATATCTTGAGCTTTAATTGATGCCATATTAGCCTCAGATTTAGCAAAACTACTACTCTGTTATTTTATTTCGGAAAACAGCTCTTTAATCTCTGTGCTTGCAAGGTCGCCATGTTTGCGCTTGTGTCGCCTCGTAATATTGTTCTGGTTATTCTGATCTTTTTCAGAGAAGACTTTATCAGAAGATGTGTCAGAATCTTGGGTTATAACTAGCTGGTTTCCATGATTGTTCAATAAATTCGGTGGCGTACGCTGTATCGAAATTATCAGCAAAAGTCTAAAAGTGCCTTCTTAAAATGTAATGCAATATTTAATGATCGTTGACTGGTAACAGTAAGGCATTAGGCGCCGCTTTCGACCATTGACGTAAATCAATTATTATGCGCGTAACAGCGGAATGTAACTGTATCTCTTTCTTATGAGGGTATCTTACTCACTCGTTGAGCCCGCTTCTCCGCGTATCCCTGGCAGCATGGCACTTGCACGATTTTAATAGATCAAAAATTTATTTAAATTTTGGAGAGAAAAATATGCAACATGTATGCTCGCTAATAAATCCGAACGACGAGTCGAAAATAGTCGGGCATAAAGTATAGACTATCATCATCAGACATATCATTCATCATCATTTCAGCTTATCTCTAGTCCACTGTTGCACATAGGCCTCCCACAACTTTTTGAGTTCTACACTTGGAGCAGCGTGGCGGACTCACCCCGACTTCAAAACCCTCTCAGAAATACGAGGAGGTCTATGCTCAATAGTGGGATACTTATATGATTATATGCTGACTTTACTTTAGAACTTTGTATTACTGAGTACTGAATATTTGTCTGTATGTATATGTTGGATAATTAGTCTGTTTTGTACTACTCGTAACATGACTAACTAACGAGTACACAGTCCACCAGCAGTAAAGTGGTCACATCCTGGATAATCAATCAGTATGCAAATGCTTTGTCCACTCTGAAGACTTATAAGGAAAAGTTGCGAGATACTGGGTCTTTGACTCTCGTCATTCATTAAACGATTTAAACCAATTTACGCCGAAATTCTGTGGGGGCTATGCACATCAGCGCCAGAGATAAAGAAAGATATATTCACCGTTCACGTTTATAATATATACCTTTCATCTTTCAGTTAATTTTAGAATTGTTTCGGGAATATATCATTTTCCTGGCTCAAACATCAATGCAACTGGATAGATTTTGTGACATGGATAGCTAATCAGCAGCACCGCTATCAGAAATCCAAAACAGTCCGAGTCTAAAATATATAGAGAGGCTATAAAGTAAATTTCAGTAAACGCGTGGAGTTTCATTTGTGGAATTTCTCATAGTCTACAAATTCTAGACACAGAAGCCGAATTGACTCACTTTTTCTCTGTCCTGTCCTCTACATAATTTAGCTTGTTCCAGAGGTTGAAAGTTGTCCCCCAGTATTGGCACTGATCGATTTTCGATAATGTTAAAATTTTTAAGAATTATCGGTCCACTTCGCTTGGCTTAAGCACAGTGTTATCTCCTTTCGTATGAAATAGGACTGTTACTCAAGAGATTTCTTAACAAAGGTTGCCCCTCGTCCTTTTTTCGTAAATTCGTGTTTTGCTTGGGATTTTCCATTTTTAAGTTGGCGAAGGGCCAGCTCGATTCTCTAGCGTGGCTTTATCGTTATCGCTGTGAGAGTCGTGGCCTTTGAGAGCCAAACTTAGACGTATTGTGATTCATCTAATATGCAATTTGCATTGAATTTAGCCTTGATTAAAATATGTAATTGCCGTGTGGTAGCGGCTTAAGAGAATCTTCCACCCCATCTCAACCCGTAGGTGTCGTAAAAGTCGACAGAGGGAAAATATAAATCAGAAGATGGGCAGCAGCATCTCCTGGAACATCTGAATAAATAAACTGCGGTTGCCAACACGTCTGCCAAGCGTGGCAACTATGGCAAAATCCCCCCAAAATGAGAGCTACAACTTTTGTGGCAATCTATGGGGGAGGCTTTTGTTCAGCAGTGGACTAGTGATAGGCTGAAATGATGATGATGATGATGAAAAAAAGGACCTATATTACACTTTATGAATGAGCAATAATTTAGTTTCTATTTTAAAACCAATCAATAGCCAAGTTTATTTTACAGCCAAATGTAATCAAGTCGGACAACGTATTTTCTCACTTCATTAACTCAGTAAAGTCAACCGTATCGTCCACGATGGGGGACGGTACGGAGGTAATTAATTCAGCTTAAGACGTTAAATGAATTAGTTGGAATAATAGTGGAGCACGGTACTTTAATATACAATTGTTATGCATCAGATTGCACTTTTTGTGTCTACAGCACCAACTGAGAAACTAATGATAATTTTAATTAAATATTCAAAATGTTGGAAACGTTATATTTTGTGTTAATAAGTATGTTCATCTGAAATTTAGCTTTGGACGATGTTTTCTTTTTATTAACGGTTTATAAAGCGGAAACACGATAAGTATACATAATATACACAATGGTAACCGGCGAACTTTCAATAAAAAAAATCGTTTACATATTTCTTTTCGCCCTTTTAATATTCTTGTATAGATAGGGAAAGTGTTTTTCATCGTCGTAACAGTTCCTTTTCACTATGACAGACATAGTTTCTTTTTTCCTTTGTGGTCAGTACGGTTCAGCCGTCCAGCTCACACTGCTTCTTTTTATTATTTATTTTTACTTTATAACATCAATAAACAAATGTATAGAAAGACAAAAAGGATGGAATAGATTAGAGAAACTAAATAAAATTGATTTTAATAATATGTAATTGGATATATTCACTTCCATTTCATAATTTCAGTATGAGCAATTTTTTTATTTTGTTTTAAAAATCAGACAAGTTTTCATCTCATCAAGATGTGACATAATCGTAGCAAGTGGAAATATGTCATCTCTGCCAAACCCGTGAATGTAACGTGAGTGAATGTTTTCTTCAAATTAAAAGTTTCATTTTTAGATTGCATCACTCTCCCAAGCTTAAGCGTACAGTGAAAAGTATCATTATATTATCAGATTACGAATGTCGGTCCAAAAGGGTTTTATCCAAGCAAAGCGACTACCGTCATCTAGTAATAGTAGCTTAGTACGCTTTTGAAACTGCAGACAAGTAAACCTGTCTCCTTTTCTTATCGCATGTAACTCGAAAGTTCCAAGGAAATTTACTTTCGTATATAATATCGTGCACACAATTACATTTAGAATAAAACTAAGTTAAGACAACCGGACGCTGCATTTGATTTTTGCTCTATCACATCGTATTTTATTACCACGTTTTTATTAACTAGCTTTCGTGTATGTCTGTTCGGGTCAAATTTATTAATAGATTTTAAGCTAACTTTCCGAGAAGCTAGAGACTAAAATCTTTAAACATAGCTTAGAACTGGATAACAATTCATTATTAACTCGCTTTCTTGTCTGTCTGTCCGTTTGTGTTTCTGCTGGGTACAAATCATGCAATTGATTATAAAAGAGGTATCCATATATTTAGTCCGTTTTAAAAACGTGGTGTATAAAAGTTTTTCATATACTTGTTATACTTAATAATAATGATTTATAATTGCTGTGGTAACTCGCGGCCCGGGCGCTTGTTTTCAAATTAAAAGTAGAGCAATATGCGTTCGATCCTAGTGTCAGTACTACAGTCTCTAAGTAAAGATTATGTTTTATGCCATTCGTAAAAGAAATAATCAACACAGTAAAAATCAGAAATTTGCTGTATGAATGTGAAAATGGAAATGTTGCTGGTGGATGAAAGAATGGACAAATAGAAAAAAGGCATCTGGTGGATGTAGGAATAGCCACCTTAAATATTGCGGGCCTTTTTAGGTCTGGAAAATTTGAGACACATTTGCACGCTCGCGCAGTCCGGTGGCCGATAGCAGTATCTCAAGAGGAAGCTATACGGTACTGCGGTCACCAATCACCCTGCAAAGTTTAGTCATATCGCCAAGTCGAAAGAGACCTGAATCCAAAAGTAATGGACAGTTTATATTTTTTTTATGGAAGAGAGTGAGAAGATGTTCGACAATCGTTCGCCAGATGGTAAGTGATATGTCTGCCCATAACAAATGCTGTGGCACCCACATAATTTCTGGGTGGCAATACACTGCGCTCGTCACACTGGGATAATAGTTCTTAAATCTCCTTAATAATTACAATATCTAACGGTGACCTTCAGACAGAAAGACAGTAATGTTTGCAGATTTCACGGCAGAAGAACTGATACTGCGGTGATACCTAGACGAATTCCTAGTATAGTAATTTTGCCATCAGTAAATAGATATGACACTTTCATCATCATTTCAGCCTATCACTAGTCCACTGCTGAGCATAGACCTCCCCCATAGACTGCCACAAGTTAGTAGCTCTCATTTTAGGGGGATTTCGCCATAGTTGCCACGCTTGGCAGGCAGGTCGGCAACCGCAGTTTATTTATTCAGATGTTCCAGGAAGATGCCGCTGCCCATCTCTTGGTTTTAATTTCCCTCTGTTGATTTTTACAACACCCACGGGATGAGACGGGGTAGATTCTCTTAAGCCTCCACGACACGGCTATCTAACGCACAAATATTTTTTTAAATTAGATTAGTCTTTCTTGAGGTTAGTTTAAACACACAAAATCTAGAGCTTTATTATAGAAGAAGGAGTGCAGAAAGCTAAGATTGGTATGTATGTTATGGGCTACAAAATAGACAGAGTGGAATAGCACCTCCGCTTTCCTACTGAGGTGTCGTAAGAGCAAACTAAGGTATTGTAGGGACAGCCTTTATTCGTGCAAAATAACACCATAATATGCATTGCTGAGACCGCATTGGGGCGTAAGAATTTTTTGACTCGTACCAAAATGGCGGCGACGTGGTTTGCCACCCGCCACTTCTCGTTTCCCGCGAAAAGTGGGCTACGTGAGTGGCCTCTGCCTACCTCTTATATGTAATAAATGCGTGACTGTATGTATGGTAAGTTACATTAAATACATTAAATTCATTAAAGAAAAAGTTAAAGAATAACGGGACCATTGCGTGACTTGTATTTTTTTTAATAAAAATAGAAAAACATTAATTAACAAAGTGCTCAGTGTTTTTAATTGACTGATAATTAAAAGTTAAATATAACTGAAACGTTGTACTCAAATTCGACCTTGAAATTTTACTGTCATTCTCCCAAAGAACGCTTAATACTCACCATATACTCGCTTAACACTGTTATATATGTAAACGAACTGTCGCTAACTACCTAAAAACCCTTACCTATCAAGAAACCGAAAATGTATACACCCATATAAGGTGACCGAAGTAAACTATAATCATTTTTGTTTCCTTTCGCTTCTAGAGTTGTTTCATTGTCATTATTTAAACTGGGGCGTAAACACGTCCACATTCTTTCAATCACACTTACGCATTCATACGTTCGCACGTAACCACACACACACACTGCACTTCACACATTAAAAATCTGTAAAAAAATACTATTAATTTAATAGGCGAAGATCTCGTTTAGTATCAAATTACAATAGAACTTTTAGAATTTGTCACACAAATTAATACTATAAAAACGAGCACATACCCAAAATGCATAGTTTTTTTTGTAATAAATTGATTTATTATTATGTATTAGAACTATTATCCATGCATAATATAAGGTTTATATATATATATATATGTATATATAAATTATATGTGAGACTTATGTGTCCATGCCTATCCCTTATTGGCATTCGTGCGTGGCAGGGTAAAAGTGTTTTTCATTGTCCTCACAGTTTCCCCTCTTCTGTCATGTATATCGGGTTCTATTTACATTTTGCGGTCTGCTTGGTGCGAGTGTTCAACTCAGATTGCTTTTATGTTTATTAAACTATCGTTATTCTTATTATAGAAATGTTTGTCTTACGGAAATAGTACTATGCAAATTTTGCAAAATAATAATGTCACTGGCCGATAACAGAAAATGTTATTTAAGCAGGATATGAAGACCTTGTGGCCGATTTTTGGAGATCAACTTCAGTATACTGTCGGTAGGAGATATTACAGTGTCACAAGTGTACGCGCAAAAACAGAAACACTGATCTGCCCTTATATGTCAGCGTCCGATGTAACACTCATGCGATAAGATCGGAGGTAAGCTAAGAAGCTGTGTAAGAGATGCAGGTGTCCCTGCACATCACAACACCATCAGACCTGAAAAACCACAATTAGTTAGTGGTAGTGTTTTATGTAGTGTTGTAGGTAGTGTTTTTGCACAATTGTTAGTTCCGACTGCGTTTCGAACCCTGGACAAGTGGCGTAGAAAGCAGGTACTCTGACCCTAGTGGTCAGAGTACCTGCTTTCTACGCCACGCTATCGTCAGAGTCGCTACGCAGAATGTAGGTATATTGGTGCCGTTAGTATCAGCCGTGGTAGCTCAGGGGCCTGGTGCTCGCTTTTAATTTCATAGTAAGCTAGTAACCCGGGTTCGATCCCCGGTGCCCAGCACCTCTAAAATTGTTCTACAATTTTAAGTGCTGATTTACCACGTGCTTAGCGGTGAAGGAAAACATCGTGAGGAAACCTGCATGTCCGAGGAATAGAAATATTTCGAAGACATGTGAAGTCCGCCAACCCGCATTGGAGCAGCGTGGCGGATTCTTCCTAGCTCCTAAACCCTCTCAGAAGTGAGAGGAGGCCTGTGCTCAGCAGTGGGACATTTATAGGCTGAAACTTTACTTTACTTTTTTTAGTATCAGCGCTAGCACATAGGCACTGAAAATCGAACAGGAGGGTGAATACGCACCCTCCTGTTCGATTTTCTTACGGGACAACTATGTATATTTGCATCGGCTACACATAGTTATTCCGGATCTAGGTTTTTGTGCATGATACAGAATAAAATCTAGTGCTGCACTGATATGCGATCTACTGCGATAAGATTGAAGAGTCGTATATTCGGTCAGGACTCAAACCCCACCATGCAAAAGTCATACTTTATCTAGTCTATGTAAAAAAAGTAAAGTTTCAGCATACACATGTCCCACTGCCCAGCACCACTGGTGGTAGGATTCCTATGCAGGAATCTGTCTAGATAGGTACCACCCCAGGGCCAGTTATTTGCCGTGAAGCAGTAGTGTGCAAACATTACAGTGTTTCAGTTTGAAGGACACTGAGAGCTAGCGTAATCACTGGGCATATGAGACTTAAGAACTAATGTTTCAGGCTGATGGGCGCAGTGTGGTCTCACACAGATGTTCTGGGTGACGCAGCATATGTTGCACTTGCCATCAGGTGAACGCTTTGCACGTCTCGTCACTACTCGTATTTTCAATATTAAAAAACCAACATCTTCTCATTTCTGGAAGGTTTCGGAGCCGGGATGAGTTCTCCATGCTGCTCCAATGTGGGTTGGCGGATTTCACATCACATGTCTTCAAAATATATTTTTTTCAGACATGTGGGTTTCTCTTTATGTTTTCCTTCACCGCCGAACACGTCATAAATAAACACTTAAAATTTCAATAAAAAAAGTTAGTGGTGCCGGCACGGGGTTGATCCCAGGTTACCCGTGTACTATGAAATTTAAAGCGAGCACCCAGACTGGCACGGTAAATTGTATCTCACCTATTTAGCAATACTTAAATCTTTCATCATAAGATTTAATAGTCTACTCATAAGGACTTCCGGTCGTAACCTCTAAAGTGAAGTTTTCGTAAACGCTACGTTAAGCAGGTTCGACCTGTCCGCTTAACGTGGCGTGAACATCTATAAACATGATCCTAAATTAAAAAAAAACAACCAGTTTCTTGATTGCCGAGGACCCTGAGTTTGAATCTCAACAGGAACCAAAATATGTGCAAGAGCACAAATTCTATATTTTATGGATGACTTTTTGGCCGCGATGACAGGTCAAAACGGGAACTTCAAAATATGTCAAATAGCTTTAAATTAAATTTTCAATTTCAATAGAGGAGTACGAAACAAAATGTCCGTAAGATATAAAAAAAATATTAACCACGGTTTGTTTACCAGTTTGATGTATTTTTTGATATTTTTCCAAGGCATCGCTTACTTTAAAGCAACGTTGGCTAGTTTATTTTTAAATAGCTCTTAAGTTGCTGGAAAAATATTTACATTATTCAACAAGAACCGATCCTTGGTTGTATGCGATGTTTTTGTAGAAATACAAAGTACTTGAAATAACATAAAATATTAATGTACATTATAAATACAAACAAAAATAGTACTAAATAAATACAAAAAGTAAAGTGCTAGTGACTCGCCGTGTGGTGGCGGCTTAAGAGAATCTACCACCCCATCTCATCCAGTGGCTGCCGTAAAGTCGACAAAGGGAAAATGAAAACTAGGAGATGGGCAGCATCATGTTCCTAGAATATCTGAATAAACAAACTGCGGCTGCCAACCCACCTGCCAAGCGAGGCAACTAAGGCAAAATCCCCCCAAAATGAGAGCTAGAAACTTTTACAATCAAAAATTACAATATATGGTGAGGCCTATGTTCAGCAGTGGACTAGTGATAGGCTGAAATGATGATGATGATGATGATATGGAACTCACCGGAAGACGCCTTTGCCCAACAATGGATTTTTGATGATGATTTAACACTCTAAATACTCATTTATATTTATATATTTAAAGATAATAGACTTGCCGTCTTTTCTTTGAATATGTATTTTTAAAGTATATAATTCTAGGATTTATCTACCATGATATCTTTTTAAAATGAAGCCATACTAACAATAGACTAACGGTATTCTTTAAAAAAAGTAAAGTTAAATAGTAAGAAATGCAGAGAAAATTTAGGAGTGGCACCATAGTAGCACCACTATTCGCCTTGAGACATGCATTCTTAAGTCTCATATGGCCAACCGTCATACTAGCATTGAATGCCCTTCAAACAAAACACAATAATGTTCGCACACTACTGCTAGACGACGAAATAACTGGCACTGCAGTGGTACCTACCTAGACAGATTCCGACATTCGTAAAACGCCTTATAGCGCAAAAGGCTCTATATATTAAATAAAGACTGCTTAAGTTATTAGGCCGTTTGGTAGCGGCTTAAGAGAATCTGCCACCCCATCTCATCCCGTGGGTGTCGTAAAAGTCGACAATGGGAAAATAAAAACCAGGTGATGGGTAGCAGCATCTTCCGGGAATATCTGAATATCTGAATAGAAATGCGGTTGCCAACCCGCCTGCCAAGCATTGTAACTATGGCAAAATCCCCCCAAAATGAGAGCTGCTAGCTTTTGTGGCAATCTATGGGGGAGGCCTGTATTCCGAAGTGGACTAGTGATAGGAAACGACGACGACGTAAGTTATAAAAGGACTACTACAAACCTCGCGACGACGTGGTTCGCCACCCGTCGCGTCTCATTTCCCGCGAGGGCGAAAATTGAGCTACGTGAGTGGCTTTTGTCTACCGTGTTATATGGGAAAATTGTATGACAGTATGTATGTACAAAGAAAAACATGGCTGACTTCAGACGTTACGGATTTCTGCCTGGAATGTGCAGTAATACAAGTATACCTAGTCGGGTCATAAGTTTTATATATACCTAAGTTTTATATAACCTCAGTTACGCCTGGATACGAGACTCCAAGACGACCTATAAATGATAAAGGATAATGTTGTACTCTCTGGATACGTCTGCTCACTTCTTCTCTGTTGTAATTTTCTCCGTCGTTAATTTTTTTTTGCGTCTGAATAAAGGATTTCGCCGTACGTTTTCTCGCGTACCGCCATAACAAAGCCCGCGATCTCTCGAGTCTTAATTTTTTCAGACGCTCATTAAGATAATGCCCTGTTTTTCGTCAATAAGCTCGGAGACTCACGTCTTACTTTAGCACTCTTTTAACCGTAGTTCTACTTAACCCTAATTGAACGGTCTTCAGAGATCGAATCTTCACTTTAGAGAAACGATTTATCTGTTGATAGTAGGACATACGAACCCCTGCGTTTTTTTTTAAATTTGCAGAAGTTTAAAAATCTCGGAGCATAACCGCAGCGGTGCAGCGCAATAGCCACGAGGCTGTTTACCTTTTGCATCCATTTTTGTAAATGGACGAAATGAATTTCTTTTTTATTACAAGATTTTTGATAACAAATAATTCAACATAAAATAATCAATAATTTCCTGCCATAAAAACATAAGTACATTTAATTTGTTTACGATTTTTGTATTGACATTATTATTATGTCAAACCCTTAAGATCGACTATCGTACATTTCGTACAACGTTTTAATATATGACTTAAATAAAAGCTTTTTCTTTAAAAGGTTTTTTTTACTTATTTTACTTTATATATTTTTTAAGAATTTATATGAATATATGAAAAACTAGCTTTAACTTGCATTTTATAATTATGACGGACTGTTTATCGTCGATAAATAAATTGAAATCGATTTTTAACTAGCGTGGACTGACCACATCAAAACCGCTAATTAAATATCGAATATATATAATCTATTATCGAATATAGTAATAAAGATAGATTTTTGTTAGATATCGGATAACTTTAACGTATATACTATAGCATGTAATAAAAATTCAACGCCAATGAACATCTTTTTAAAGTTCTTCAAGCATTTGTGAGCTTCCCTAGGAATATGAGTTTTAGAGTCTACGATTTGTGACTGTTCCTTTTATTTTATTTTATTATTGGATAAACTGATGAAACGAGCAAAACGTTCACCTGATGGAAAGAGCAACGTCTGCCCATAACAAATGCTGTGTCACCCAGAAAATTTTTGTGTGACACGACACTGTGCCCATCGCCCTGAGACATTAGTTCTTAAGTCTCATATGCCCAGTGATTACACTAGCTCACAGTGCCTTTCAAACCGAAACACAGTAATTTTTGCACACTACTGCTTCACGGCAGAATAACGTGCGCTGGGGTGGTACCTACCTAGACGGATTCCTGCATAGGAATCCTACCACCAGTTAAAAATCATCAATTAGTACCCCGCTTTTATGAGAAAATTTAAATAAAATATACATTTTACTTAAATATGTAATCAATACTAAAAATATTTAAATTTATTTTAATATTATTTAGTCACATCATAAAAAGTTATTAACATAAAGATTTTTATCATTTCAGGTATGCACAACAATAAGTCTCAAAGAAAGAAGTCTATAACTACAGGTAAAATGTTTATAATAATCTATTTGAGATTATAAATTTAATAATGTTAGTGGTGAATATTATTTTACGAATAATATTACCGACCCATACCGAAATAAAGTAATAAATGCAATGCAACATTACACTCTAAACCAAACGTTTTTGGGAGCATAAGAAACCAAAAATAATTTGTGTTTAGTTTTTCTTTTAGGTAAAAATAATTAGAACAGAATTATTTCAAACCTATAAACCTTAATAACAACAAACCACTAGATACTCGTATGATAATTTATGTTATTATTATATAATATCTCGATCGTCATCTGAAAAGGAAAACTCTTCTTCTTCCTATCGATTTCATCCCACCGAGGCTCAACGCAGACAATTGACAGATCACACTTTCTATTCTTGGCCTCACATCGGGATATTATCCCGCTATCTAAATTAAAACAGCAGTAGTAAGTAATTGTCCTATGATTTGATCACCATCCCTTTTTTTCGTATCGTATATTGCATTCTAGTATCAAGTATGCTCTACTACATAAATACTTGGGATTTTTTATAGACCCCAACTTTACTGAATTGAAATGTATATCTGACAGTGTGTGATTATACAAGTAAATCTTTCTTTTTCTTATCTTTCTTTCTAAATATCTATCTTTTTAAATAAATATTCGAAGTGATTGCACGAGAATGTAGAACTGTCACACATTCTTCATTTCTATTTTTTTTTCGTTTATAGACATAAAGATGTCACAAAAAGTTAGACTAACTAATTTTGCCATTTTTTGTATGATATTAAAATTCAAAGTCTGGTTACTATGGGTTATCATCAATGATATGAAAGTATCAACTTTCCAGTTTCTACTACCAGAAGTTGTCAAATACAAATACTTAGGATATTTAAAAGTGTCCTAATTATCTTGCAGGCAAAAGCAATCAATTCATTTAAGGTCTAAAAACCAATAATTTACCTCAACATCTCATCAGGCAAGTACGCTGACCGCTGGGTTACGTACTTGTCACCCATACATTAAGTTATAGTTTTTGACTTGTGCTTATTCATAATTCATTTATTTGCATTAATAAGGTTTAACAAAACGTTGTTTCGTCAGCATAGGTGTATCACTTAATCTGCCTGTGTAGGCATGCAAATATTTTATAAAATTAAATTACGCTATTTACGTTACAAAATTAAAATTCAAAAATACAATACGTTACAATAAATTGCAATAAATTAGTTATGAAAATAATAAATGAATATGAAGAGACTATACTATACTGTTGAATACTATAAAATGTCAATTTCAAGTATTACTTAAAGTATATATTACATAAAGTAATAGTGATTAATTACTCCTGCTGCATGAATGCTGACACCTTTTTGATAACTTGATACGTGTATATGCCTGAAATACAATAATTTATTGTAGATATTTATGTATGATGCATTATTTTAATCTATTTCCTATAATCTACTAAAATTTTAAACTATAGACTCCCGTGTGGTAGCCGCTTAAGGGAATCTACCATCCCATCTCATCTCGAGGGTGTTAATAGTTGACAGAGGGAAAACAAAAACCAGCAGATGGGCAGCAGCTTCTTAGAACATCTGAATAAATAAACTGCTGTTGACAACCCGCCTGACAAACGTGGCAACTACGGAAAAATCCCCCAAAATTAGAGCTACTAACTTTTGTGGCAATCTATGGAGGAGGCCATGTTCATCATTTGACCATTGATAGGCTAAAATGATGATGACGATGATGATAGACTCTGGATATTTTTGTTGATATTTTTGATTATACAATATACGTGGTATTATTCTGTAAATTCTTATAAATGTTCCAAAGACTCATGAGAATTAAGCATAGCATATAACCGAAAACCGAAGAAGAGAAAGATATTATGTACATTCCATTAGCGATCATAGTTAGGCATATAACTTGTCCTCGAATTACTAGTCGATAGTAGTTAATTACTAGTCTCGAAATTAGTTTCCGCTGACATCGCGCACAATTTGTATTAACCACCGCTAGGCAAACAACTGAATAATGATGTTATAATTTACAAAGAATTAACTGTTTTATTGAAATATTTCTTCAAGGAGATTTTGTTTTATGTTTGTAATATTTTCAAATCGTATGTCTATTTCGCATAATATTTGTAAGTCAAACTAAAAGCTTCAAATAAAATATTTGTTTCACAAGCAAAGCTTTCAAATAATAATTTATTGAATGTACAATGTATTCATCTAACTCACACCAAAATTAATTTTTCGATACACAAAATTTTACGAGGAGCGCATTGATTTTAATTTAAGCGATTTATTTACACTTTTACGGTCTTTTATTTTGGCTGAGTCCAGTCACAAGTACTTATTTTAGTACTAGAAATTATTATTACTGCCGGACATATTATTGAGTACTTTACTGATCAGTAATACCGTGTAGCATCTTCCAGGAATATCTGAATAAATAAACAGCGGTTGCCAAGCCAACTATGGCAAAATCCCCTCAAAATGAGAGCTGCAAAGTTTTGTGGCAATCTACTGGCGAGGCCTATGTTCAGCAGTGGACTACTGACAGGCGGAAATGAAATGATGTTGCTGTGTACCAATTTTAATATTTTATATAATTATTGCTGCCTCTTTTGCAAGACGTTTAGTTAGATTATTTTAGAGTTCCGATAAAACCACTAAGTCTAACTTAACTCCGCTTCTGGTAACATAGTATGTTCATAAATTTTTAAATGTATACATTTCATCGCACGCGATTTTACGTGGTAAAATGGTTTGGCAATAGTGACGAATGTAGAATGGTTTTAAGAATATTATTAGTCAATGAAACGTTGATGTAATCTCTCATGAAGGTTTTATTTTATAGTATTTAAGTAACGTAGACACGTAAGAACGTGAGAAAGTATACCTCTTTCGGATGGAATTCTGCCCAATTACCGTTTTATATTACAAACTTCTTAATTCCTCGCCGTAGTTACTTAAATAAGTCCTTTCTTAAAGATCCCCACGTGCGCCGAATTGTAAGTTGCTGAAGTACAGAAGTTCTACGAAAAAAAAATTCAACAACATCGTTCGCGCGCCTTTCCGTCGCCCCTTGCCTTTACGAATACTGATAGAAACTTTCAACTTTTCCTTTATTTCATAAAAGTAATTAATTCAGTTTAAAATACTTTCCTTTTTTTCTATTCGGTTTTCATTTTGTTTGATACTTCTACAAATACCACTCTTATCTGCACGCGGTACACCCTGCTGACTAACAGACGAGGCTCCGACGATTAATATTTGTATTCATCCATATGCGCCACCTTTAATCCCACAGAATGGTAATAAAAACAGTGTTATTAAGCTGATGGTATCCCCACTGTACTGACGAAAGTACCGTCCCAGCGCGGTCATGTATGATCAAATTTTTCAAATGGCGGCATTGCTGCCGCTCTTTTGGTAAAGTTATCCACCATTGAACTTGTAAAGGCTTATGATGAAATCGCCACATGGTTAGGCTATACATATGAGTCATCACAGAGTAATGATTTATGTAAATATAAAGATAGATATTATCTATGTGTCGTTATGTAGGGCCCAAACAGTGAACAACAATAAAATTAATATTTAATTTGTGTTGACAATACATTTATTTTGTCAAACTAAAAAATTACGGACATGCAAATTATATATAGATTCAATATATTAAAATAATAAAGATTTTATAAGCGTTTAAGGTATAAGCTGTGTTCAACTTAATCAGTTTTTTATATTTACAATAGATGACATATAACAAAACCAAAATAGATGTTTCTACTCTGAAATTTCCTACTAATTTGAATTAATTGTCATATAATATTTAAGAAATAAGTCTAGGTCGTCTTCTTGTTACACTACGGGGATTAAGATATTATGTACATTGTACTAGGGATCATAACTAGTAAAGCAAATAACTTGGAGAACTTCTAACTTCACATCAAATTAGTTTTCGCTGACTTCGCGAGCGTCTGTAACTTAGATTAACAACCGCAAGGCAAGCAACTGAATGAACCATGGTCATTATTATAATTGTTGTAAAACCTAATTTATCTTTCAAAGTCTGTTGTAGTGTATCCATTTATAACCGGGCGTTTTTTTTATTGGGCAAAGTGATGAAACGAGCAAAATAAATTACAGACCAGGCACATGACTTCGTTTGCATGTGCCGTGTTTCTGTTAATTTTCTAATATTTAAAAAAAAGAGGTTTTGGTGTAACTGCCACAACTTGATAAGTAGATTCTTACAAGATGCCTCGCACCTTAGCCTATGCCGAACGTCACCCGTCTGTTTATTTAGATCTATCATATTTTGTTTGACAATTCGACACTTATGTAAAGCATATTTTGTTATAAATCTTATTACGTTTAATTTTAATATTTCTGTCATATAATTTTTAATATGTGTACTGACCTGAACAATGAGGATAACACTCTAAATAGTTCCAACAAGTGGAGACGATCCTCAAGGCTGCAGCAGCACTACTGCAAAAGTGAAATCACCGGACTGAAAAACGTGTAATAAATCTCACCGTGTTTAGATAACATGAACTGGTTCAAAGATGCAAGATTCCTAAAAGGCACATTTTTTTACAAAGTAAGCTAAATAAAAGTTTTCGATATAAATAATGTATCCCTTGATACGATAGCTAAAACAGATTTTAATGATGTTACACATTGGATGTATTGTTACAATCTATTTATTAATCTAAATAAAACTAATTTTAGAGTAATCCGAATTTTAGCTTCCACAAAATTTATAGATATTACGTTATGCAATTTAAAATTTAAATGTAATTGTGCATTAAGAAAAGTAAAATGAAATTACTAAATAAAATAATGAATGAATATAAATTGTTATTAGCTTCAGTCAGTATTCCACAATGTGTAAATTGAGTGGGTGGATCATAATTTTGAAAAGTGTTCCTTTAATTTTCTTTTAAAGTGAGTACTGCCAGTGCTACATTTAGCAAAATAGTATCGAATTTAAAGTACATGAGACTCAGATGGTGCGCACGTAAACGTAGACAATTATTATTCACCCTAACAGTAATAGGCCAGAGAATGGAAGTAAACTATGCAGATTTATTCTTCAGATAAACGGTTTACTTGATAACATTCGTATAAGTAATTTGCTAGGGCGCTATGAACAATGGGCACGTGTAAGGAATCGAAAATATAAAATTAGGTACCGAAGTTCCTGTTAAACATACTCACCCGACGTTCTGTTAAATTTCAACGAAAAAATAAAATTTTAACTATTATATATTGTACAAAGCCAAATACATATAGTAAAATTTCTAAACTGTTCTTAACATAATAAACTCTGGCAAATATGGAACGTCAATAAATAACTATACTTAGATCTTCACACTTTGCTAGAAGAAAGGTCCCAATAACTTGCTATTGAGACTTATTAAAAAATGACATCTCAAAATTTTGTCTGAGCGCTGCTATGTCCTTATTTAAGTCAACCGTTCAACACTATGTCACTTTGTCTGTAAATTAACGCTTTTGAATCAAAATAAAAGAAAAATTCTAATAAGGTACGCGTCGAGTTACGTCGTCGCCAAAACGGAATTTATCTCACAATCATGTTACTATGAAAACAATGAAGTAATTGTTGCAGCGCCCATTAATCAATCAGTGAAATGGTAGTGTTTAAAGTACCTAATACACCCGACTCTTTGTTGTCTAAGAACCTTATATCGTAATAACCTTAGCATTGTATTCAAAATAGTATATAAGCTTTTAAACATATTAAAATAATTAGTTGTAAGCTACCAGCTTTATTGTAAGGGTTAAAATTAAAATAAAGTTCACTCTTTCAAAAACAAAGAAAAACTTTTTTTGTTAAAATCTTATTATAATAGGACTTTATCGTGTTTAATTTTGAAATTCGAAGTTTCGAGCGCTTTACAGCACCCACGGTACCGGTGGGACTGAGGTGACAGATGTCCTTATGTCATAGTTAATCCGGGGTACCTACAGCTTTTTAATAATTATTTCTATTCCGATCTATCCGTTTTTGAATTTAAGTTTATTAATTATAGGACCAAGCCGGTGGTAGTACCCAACCATCTTCTCTATTGAAATTAGGAAGTTTTTTAATTTCAATAGCCACGCGAATCATCCTTGGTAGGAATATTGTATAATATTCGCGTAAGTAATCAATCATAATATATTATTATAAACATAAAATGTATTTCTTTACGAATATAACGTTTAGTTTAGTAAATGAAACAACTGCCACATCCTATACATTTTTATTGACTCATGTAGCTTACACTCACGGGTGGTAGGATTCCTATACAGGAATCCGTCTGGGTTGGTACCACCGCAGGCGAGTTATACTGCTGTGAAGCAGTAGTGTGCAAATATTACTATGTTTCGATCTGAAGGGAATTGAGAGCAAGTGCAATCACTGGGCATATGGGACTTAAGAATTGATATCTCTGGGGGACGAGCGCACAGTGATATCACACAGAAAGTGGACAGTCGTTGCACTTAGCATCAGATGAACGTCTTGCTCGTTTTATCACTTTATCCTTAAAAAAAACATTAAACTAAAAACGATTTAATTAAAAATATTCAACTGGCTTTATATCCATTAATTTATTTAATGTCAATAACATCTTCGAAAGTAATTTCGTTTACATAAGTAATTTCATATATAAAAATCATTGCAGAGCTTCAAACATTGAAGCCATTCGTATGTATTAATTGAACTTCAATTTATAATATATTTGGTATAATGTTACGGTTAACTACAGAGAAGTTATTATGAATCACCTGATGAGAATTAATTACGAATGTCGAGAACGAATGGGCCCTTCACGACGTAAATCTAGTACTGTCATTATCCCATCAAGTATTGAAGTGCCACGTAAACACTTAAGGGTGTCACTATATTGCCTTTGCTGCGCAGTCTCTTCCTAAAACAAACAATCGTTATTAGATCCAAAGGTGTATCTATATATAGGAACATTCTTTGTATGAAAACTTTTTTATCAACAAGCGCGTACAATTCAGGACACGGCAGAATTATAACTTATTATATTTTTTAGAAATCAGATAAAATTTAAATAAATATGCATGAATTAACAAACATATACACTGTAAAATATCAGTATATAAGCCATTTACAATGAATCAAGAATATATCTTTGTTGTACATAGCATAGTTCCCTCTTTTTCTCCCTCTTCCTCTGGCCAAGAAGCTATTTTCGTCTATTTAGCTTAAGGAACGTTTTAAATGTTGCACTCTGATTTGACTTGACGATGAAATATCGCGCTCAAAGAAGTTTCTCTGCAAAAATCTTTTTATTTTCATATTCTCTACTTGTTATCTTTTCTCCTAGCCTACCTTCGATCTTATCGCATCAGCGTTACATCGGGTGCGGGTAGGTTGGGACGAGTGAGTGCCTCTGTGATATTTTCGGTGATGTAATTGCTGTTAGCCTTCTCGGCTTTTACAGCTTAATCGGATACTGTGCTCGCGGGCCAGGGGCCCGCGTGCCATGTTTGGTTTCACCCAAACATAAATAAATAAATAACCGTGTGGCACTATAATATCTCCTGCGCAGCTCGTCAGTATTCGGAAGTTGTTGCCGTGGTCGAAATCGGCTAGGAGAACATCATCAAAAATCAATCTTTTTTTATTAAGAGACATGAAAGTGTTTATTTGATTTTGTGTCATCATCATCATTAGTTTCTTAACAGGCTACTATAGCAGTCCTAAATTACAGACTAGTGACGGGTATTAGTGCCTAAGCTGCGAACTATATGGTTCTGCGGTCACTAATCCGTCTACCAAGCGTGGCAATTACGGCAAAACCTCTCAAATTCGATGAGATGTATATCCAGTCATGGACTTTTTAGTCTGTTGGTAAGAATAAAGAGGTAGGTGATAAGGTCTTCGCTTCATTATTCTATCTTAAACAGTTTCAAATTTATTTGAACATGTTGTCATATAAATGTGAAACTGTGGTCAACCAATGGACGAAATTCGGCCGAAATTAGTTATTTTATTTTAATTGATTTTATAGTATTGGTAACACTTGTATATATATAAATAATATATAAACTTTAGCTATGCCAAAAGTCCAAAATACATACTACCCGTGCGCGCAAATATTAAGCATATTTGCGCGCACGGGTAGTATGTGTTTAGAGTAAGTGTGTAAGAAGGGATATAAAATTTTCTTTTCACGTATTAGTTATATAGCGTATAAGGTCCACACAAACGAGACACAAGCGTGGCTTGTTGTACGTAAACTTTAAATAATATTTATTTACTTATTTATTATCTTTATTCGAGGTAGTTCGGTCCCCTGTGCCGGCACATCTAAAATTTTTCTGCAATTTTATGTGCTGCTTTACCACGTGCTCATCGATGAAGGAAAACATCCCGAGGAAACCTGTACATCTGAGGAATAAAAATATTTCGAGGACATGTGAAGTCTGCCAACTCACATAAGGGCAGCGTGGTGCACTCTTCCCAATTCCAAAGCCCTCTGAAAAATTAGATGGGGCCTGTCGCTGATTCTTTTACTTATTATTATATACACATTAAAAATAAAGGTACATTAATATACATGCTAAGTGTATACTCACTGCACAATAAGGTGGCCTTCAGCGATCTCTTCTAGGCCAAGACTTTGAATAAGAATATTGATTTAATTTAAAAAAAGGAAGTATAGAAGAGTGCAACAACATTCTATCCACATCACATCCAAATTCAATTTCTTTAATGAATAATTAACTTACTGTGTTCACTTCGCAACAAACTTAAATCAAATCAAATACTCGGAACCTTCCTTCGCAGTTCATTGATTCCCATCCAAGTGTCGAGGACAATGACCCAGCGGTAATTAATTTTGCTGGAAGCTCCGGATCATTTGGAATAATGGCCAATCGCGCCACTTTAATTTGTAGTTTCTATACGTCAGGTATATCAATGTGGTCGGAGGAGAATCGAATTTTCCCCCTTTCTTTGTATAGGAATTGTATGAGTTTGTTTTAGGAATGTAGAGATATTAATGTGGCATAGGTATTCATTATTTTTTGACTTTTTGAGCAGACTTCAAAAATCTTACCACACACGCGTAACATTTCTACTAAGCTTCAACGCTTGCTAAGCCTGACGACTATAAAATGTACCCCCAACATACGTCTTACAGTTGACAAGATATCACTTCCGAATTGCTAACCGTGACCTGTCGTACTTACAGGCATGTTTACTGCATTTGACTTTTCTTTTTTAATTTATAGATTACAAAATCGACAAAAATGTATTTATTAGTCAACTATTGTAATGGCAGTGTAAGAGAAACTATCAAACCATCTTGTACCAGGGATCCTGTAAAAATCGGCAAAAGAGCAAGAATTTTGTTTAACCTCCTACAGATGGCAAAATAACCATCTTAAATTAGGCATATCTAAATTATCCAAACCAGTGATTGCCAGTAGCGAGCTTTGAGGTATCTCAATGTGTATTGTGACTGCCAATGTGCCTTCCCGATCGTACTCAGGTGACCCGCGTACTACGAAAGCATCCGGCCCCTGAGCTACCACGACGCTAGCCCAGCGATGTGATTACGGCAAATTCTCCCACAGTACAGCAAGACACTGTTTAAATGCTGGTAACGATAATGACGGTGATGACATATATTTCTGACCTCACGTTTTTTTATTACATCTAGCATTTTTACTACCCCTTCGAGCACGTTTAAATTCAGCTTTTAAAATTGCATTTACCAATTTGAGTTTTGCCGGATTACGAGATTAATTAAGATTGCTTTAAGTTTTTAACCGATGCGCCTATTATAAAACTTAGGATGTCCCGGATTTTGAGCGGCTCTAAAGACTTATGTTTATGGTTAATTATATTTCGTTCAATAGGTCTTTTATAGTATTGTGTATTGAACAGTTTAAACTTTTTTTTATTGGATAAGTGTCGAGACGAGCAAAACGTTCACCTGATGGTATGTGCAAAGTCCGCCCATAACGTATGCTGTGTCACACAAAACATTTCTGTGTGGCACCACACTGCGCCCGCCATCCTGAGATATCAGTTCTTAAGTCTCACATGCCCAGTTATTACACTAGCTCTCAGTGCCCTTCAGACCGAAACACACGGTCACGTCAGAATAACTGGCTTGGCCTAAAAGAACCATTATCCAAATGTAAACAGACCGCTTATCAAGTGAAATGAAATACTCTATTTTATTGACAATTAATCGGATTGCAAAGAGAAATAACAATTTTTTGAAATAACAAATTTCAGCTTACAACACCGGTAGCCCCTTATTGCTCATAGTTAGAGTAGCTCACATCGGAGTCCATGATAAAAAAGCAACAATTTAACTTACAATCGCAGTCGTCGGTTACAGTGTCATAAAAAGTAAAAGATTTTACATAGGAATAAAATCTATAATTTTAGTAGATATTTAATGGCTTAATATATGTTAAAAATATATCAATTATTTTAAGTTTTTTTTTTAAACAAATTGTTTGTTTAGTTTTTTTCAAAATTAATATCCTTAAATGGTAACCATTTACACATTTAAGACATTTCAACAAATTTAAATTATAGTTGCAATAAAATTCCTGATATTACATTAAGTTTATTTAGTATTATATATTCGATATTAACATAAACTTTTTTTTATATCTCGCATATTTTTTAAATAATTACCAGTTAACTCACTCATTGATATAAGCATACAGGTACGTACGGGTACGTAATGAAAATGTTAACATTAATACTTAAACCGCAAACCATTCAATAATAATTAAATAACAGAAGCAGCGGTAGTCCGCATCAATACTTGTATACAGGTTTAACGAGCAATTTTCCGAGCAATCACTCCAATTCCGAAGCGTAATTGGCGCCCAACGGGGGCTAACAACTATGATTGGCTACAAATGCCAGGAATTGTATACATACAGAAACATGTATTTTAAGGGTTCTAAATTCTAAATAAACAGAAGTTTGTTTTTGTTGAATTACATATTACTACAGTAAGAGAACATTGGATTTAATTTTATTTAATTGATATTATAAATGCGTAACTCTCTCAGTCCCTGTTTGTTACCTTTTCACGGCCCAACCGCTAAACCGATCTTGACGAAAATTTGCACAGAGATAGCTTGCTTTTTATTCCACAAAATCAAATAGTGTCCATGGGATATATAAAAAACCTATATGCACGCGGACGCAGTCGTGGGCGGACGCAGCTAGTTATTACTAAATGCTTAACGCTGTATATCTATATGCTATGAGTTTTATTGGTAAAATTTACTGGTCTAGCACCAGTTCAGAAATCTGGGTACCACCGCAGGAACTGTTATTCTACCGAGTAACAGTAGTGTGCTTGTTGCTGCGCGGTAAGCAAATCTTTCAGGAAGTGCATGCCAGAGTAATTGTTGGCACATTTAAGGATGTCCATGGGTGATCAGTGGCCTTGGAGTGATTGACGATGACTGGTACTTCATGTAGAAAAAACATTTTTCCTGTTTTATACGTAGGGTATGAAAAATACATTTCACCATATATGCTTATATTGATTACTTTTTATTAGAAGATCGAATGATTCCCTAAGATTCCGTACACAGCATTCATGACAAAATAAAAGCTTCTTTATTATGTTCAGCAGTACGACTTTCAAATATTTTAGCAATAATTATATTTTCTTTCTGAAAACGTATTTTTAATTACCGTACAAGATACAACAATAAGAGAAGAATTATTTTTAAACATGCATTGTTGACAGCTATGGTATCAGGCCCAGGCACTCGTCTTAAATTACGTTGTACACGTGACACTTGAATACAATCCCCAGCGCCAACAACACTATACATTTTGAGTATAGTGTTGTTGGCGCTGACTATACATGTTGCTAGTTAATTATTTTCAATTTCAATTTTTTAAATGTTGTATTCACCACTTTATAATCACTTAACATATTTAAGTAATGTGCTCGATGGCGCAGAAAACGTTGCTCGAAACCTTTTGTCTGAGAAATATTTTAACTTGGACTACTGAAGTTTGTCAACGCGAAGCAGCATAGCGGTTACTTCTCAAAAATGAGCTTTTCTCAAATAACTTCGCACGTTACACTTTTATTGGCTGTCAGTTAACTGTTAAAAATTTTCTCACAAATATGAAGAGACCTGTGCTCAGCAGTGGAACATTGATAGGCTGTTACTGTTACTTTGGTGATGGAAATTTTAATAACGTCAATTTTTTTGTGCGCTAATTCCATTTGGAACTAATTACGCAGGTCATCAAAATAAATATTTTTTTGTTGCTTTGATATTGAGGACTTTTGCCTATGTTCACTTTTTTGGATTATACGAGTAATTTTTATTGTTTCAGTTCTTGTATTGTAACACTAAACCTTGCTGACGCTTGCTTTGTCTTGTTTATTTAAATGTAAATTCTATATTAATGTATATGTATCGTCTCTGTTGGTGAGACAACAAAAAAATCTTTAAAGAAACAGTTATTCAAAAATAATAACAAATCTAAAGACAGAAAATTTTCAAATGTTCGATTTTTTTATAATACAATAACTTGAGTATTATTCTATTTGCGATCTTGATGAGAGTCTATTGAATTTACTTTCTACTTAACTTCGGTGAAAAAATTCACAGACAATGTACACTCGCTTTTGTCGACCCTCTACAGTTTCGAAACACTTCTTTGAATACTGATAGGTACCTCGACGGTTTTACATTTTTTAAATGATGGTTTTACATTTATTTGATAAAAGTCTATCCGTGAATAAGTAGCTTTCTTCCGAATGACGATCGATGTGCCGATGACTGTCAAAAGTTTTATTTTTTGTTATTTAAGCGAACATCTTTTAATTTGTAATACGTATTATACAGATTTTATTTTAAACGGATACGCTGTAAATAGTATAAGTATAAATAATACAATTTCTTAGATCATGCTACAGTTAACAAAAGAAAGTAAATTAAAAATAACTATTAAATACAAAATAGAAAATTAAATTTCAGAAGGAAAATGAAACTCAATTTTAATTAATTGTATAAAAATATATTTAGAACTCATAATTGCAACAACTAGGAAGTCGATATTTTTGTGGTCACCCGCGTAAAAATATCGACCCCGATCGATGATATACGTATATACCCCCCTATTTGAATCGGATTGCGCGGAACCCTAATATTGCCCTTATTTTTTTGTAAAATTTAGCCTATGTAGCCTAAGTTCCTGCTATAATATCAGCTATCTGTCAGTGAAAGTCCCGTCAAAATCGGTCCAGCCGTTTCGGAGATTAGCCGAAACAAACAGACAGACTGGTGTCACACAGAAATGTTCGGGTGACACAGCATTTGTTATGGGCAAAAAAAAATCAGACTGACAGACAAAAATTTTAATAATAGTTGTTTTGCTGTAAGTACCGTACTTTTATAAGCATTGAGTAAAAAACTATTATTTTGTTATTACTAACTGACACTTCAATTTAAGAGAACATCTTATAACGTTGCTTAGTTTCGTATGGCGAGAGAGCAGAATTCGAAACATTATTATTGGTACCTAGAAATTCGGAGAAAGTTTTCCGGGGTGATAAAGCAACTAAATTTTAAATCAATGATGAGGATTTGAAAAAACATTACTCAATTTCCACATCTTTAAGAAGCTATGTAATAACTAATCAATCCAGATAGGTAATCTAATAGAGCATCAGAGACTCAATGTAGCAGAGCTAGCAACTGTGAATAGATAGGGATGTTACCAATTGTATACTGTCTGATGGACAGCAAATTAACCGCATTGGCCGTCTATTGAATTACTTCTCCACATTCATTTTCTTATTAGTATATGTAGTTATTTAGTATAATATTAGTGGTCGCCCTGCGGTACAAATTCGATCGTATTTTATAAAAAAAAAATAAGTATGAACGTTATTGAGGTTTGAGTAATTATTTGTTCGTAACATTTTTAAAAATAAAAATTATAATTTGATGTCTATATTCTGTGCGACTTTTTGAGATTGGCCATATGAACGTAAACAAACGATAGATATATTATGTGATTGACATTGTCAGTATTAACGGATATAAAGAACTTTATTTTTATCGGAGAACGGGAAGAGACGACCAAAACGTTCACCTGGTGGTAAGTGCAACGTCCGCCCATAGCATTGCTGTGTCACCCAGAATATTTCTGTGTGACACCTGACTGCGCCCGTACCCCTGAGATGTTAGTTCTTAAGTCTCATATAGCCAGTGATTACACTAGCTCTCAGTGCCCTTCAGACCGAAACACAACAATGTTTGCACACTACCGCTTCAAAGCAGAATAACTGACCACGCGGATTCCTGCATAGGAACGTTTAATTTTATTTAATTTTATGTATTTATAACACATACTATAAATTTTAACTTCCTCGCTTTTTCTTCATAGTTTGTCAACTAAGTCAAACGTAACGTAAGATTACTATACCAAATCTCACACTTCGCGGGCGCAATAATCTAGAAGCGATGTCAGGAGATTGCTTTCTTTTCGAGGTAACAAGATTTCGGAAGCAAATAGTGAACCGCCTCACGAACTCCTTCTTTATGACATGCCTTTCAAAATTCCTCGGGGTTTATCTTATCTTTTCTGATTATTTTTTATGCCGGTTTCACTCGGTCACTGCGACGTAGGCGCGGAACCCGAAGCTTGTTGTCGTGCAAAACTTGCTTGACATGCTGAAGCTCGGCAGCCAGGTGTTTCCTGTCACAGATTCCTCATGCTCTCTGAAACAAAGATTACCTACGGTAGCTAACTGTGATGGATGGTGGTGGGATTCATCGTTTAAATGTCTGTTAGTATGGGTCTCGGTCTTTCTTTTTTGGGTCTTTTCCAAAAAATGGTTCCAAAATAAACGCTATAAAATCTGTAAAAATCAGTTTTGTTCAAAATAAAATTAAAATAATATTTATCAATATATTCTGAAACGACTAAAACTGAAAATTTTAAACGAAGTTTTCTTTTAGGACGTAGATGCTCTTCGAGCAAACGTTTTAAAATAATTTTACTTGTGATGCTCAATTGCCGTCTTATTTTAAAATAATGACACTAACAACTCGACAGTTTGCACAAGTTCATTTTTTGTTGCAAGTCGCGAGATTTTCAACGGATTTCCTACGTTGACTCTTACAAAACCCAAGAGACATTTCATTGACACTGTATCGCGATGTGTTGTAAAAAAGTTATTAATTTTTGTATATCATATAATTGTAATATGATGACCGTTTGGTTGCCTATTGGTTGCTTTGCTAATGTCAAATTTATGTCTATAAAACGAACTCATGTAATAAATAGGTGAAATCCTAGAGTATCGTTTTTAACACAAAAACAAAAAAAGTTAAACAACATATTTATAAATACAAAATGATTTAATGTGTATAAAGTTGAACGCCGCCCTATAACTTAATCGTAGCTACAGCCTACAAGTTATATGGTCGCATAAATATCAGTGATATGCTAATGTTGTTTATGTTTGATGAAAATGTAAATTAACGAGTGTGTACTTATTATGCATACATTACAAAACTTTTTGACTATAAGCTACATTTTCGTCTTATTTATGAATATTATTCATTAACATCTCCGACTAACGAGAAGTGACTCCTTTTCACTTAACACAGTCTTTAAGTTTTTAAATATTTTTTATAATTTGAGAGCCAATATAATGGCTAGCTGAAAAGTATGGCTAGCTTCCTTACAGTTGAATATTTTTTTAAATCGGTTTTGAGATTATGGAGGTTACTAAAAATATTATAAACGCACATTTTCCAAATTATATCATAAATTTAATAATTCTGTTTAGGCGGAGACTAAAATTGTAAAATTGTTCTCTTCTAATTCAAATTTGTAAAATTGTTTTAGTAAAAGTTAAAAAACTTTTACGTTAAAAAAAACGTTAAAAAAATTGTTTTAGTACTTCAAAAATACGACTATACAGAATAATCTGAAACACATTTTTAAGTCTTAACTCCAAATTATTAAATTTGTTTGTGATTTGGTAAAAAATATTGAAAGAGTAATTTCAACATTGAATAAAAAGAAAAATATACCGCCCTTCTCACAGAATTAGCAAACAGCTTTACAAGGTCTTGAAGAAAATGCCTCCAACCATAATATTAATTATCCCGCAGATAAGCTACTCCGCCCTTGCTATACAAATTAAGTTGGTACTATTACTGACTTAACAACCCAATTAGATGATAAAGTTAATGCTTGTTCTTTTTATAACGTCAGTACATCACAGATTATACTCGTGACATCAACATCATATCAACTAACATTATTAACTGGTGGTATGTAACTGGTGGTAGGATTCCTGTACAGGAATCCGAAACTACCACTAGGAAACACACACCACTGAAGTCGAGAACACGACAAGTGTTTCATCTCAAAACGAGGCTTTATCAAGGGTTATTTACTCTACGACAAACAGCTGCTGAAACTCGGCGAATCGCTCGTAGGCCTCACTTTAAGGTTAAACACGTGTCATAATATACACGATTTTATATTTTGCATACGGTTTCAGCAAAAGTACTTTCTTTCTATATGTATGTTTTGAAATTATATTTTCATTTGTACACCAATTTTACAATTGTATTATGTAGTGTATAATTTTGAAAATTATGAAATTATACACTATTAAACTTAAATAACACTAAAATGTAAATAACTGCGCCTAGTAAACACTATAATGGTAAGACATTGTAAAACCGTCTTCAAAAAAGTCGAAAAATAATATTAATAATAAAAAATATTTATTTGACTCACAAACATTGCAGTAACCAGAGTAACACAATTATGGGTTTACATTAGATGAATTATTTGTAGGAATGAGCACAGTATGTCCAAATGTACTTCCAAGCTAGGCTAACAAAGTTATTATTTTGTCTTGCATACAAGGAAATGCATTTCCATTCGTCCAATTATCAAACATGTGCAAACAATCACGTGGAGATAAAGTATCTAATAGTTACAAGCCTACCTACCTAGCCTAAAACGAATATACCATAGCCGTTAACAATTCTTACAATGCCCATGAAAAAGAGTGATTGCTCTTACACCGACACTATATAGCAGGGGTAGGCAATTTTTTTTGACCGCGGGTAAAATCAACCAAAAGGTGAGTATTAAAGAGACGTTTGGATCAGAGATATTTTCGTATTAAAACAGTCTTTCAGTAAATAATAAGATATACATCGAACTAATATGTTTGTTTCATGTTTATTTATATACATTATCCTTTATTTTCGGAACTAAAGTAGGTAACTTGAACTTATCATAAAGTCATAGAGTCATAGGCGGGTCATAGATTGCTGACACTGCTACATAGCTATCTGGTATGTCCCTCTGTGAAACTCTTATGAGGCATTGCCTAATCAAAACATTGACTATTTCTAACAATAAAAAGCAATTTAATGCAAAATTACCGGTTATTTAGTTTTAATAAAGGCCTACTATTTTGTACATATAACAAAAGCTATCTAAAAATGTTCCGCTCCATTATGCTTTATTTAAATCAATATACTTTTTTTTAAAACATATGCTTCAATATCTTTCTAAAATTGTTTCATCGTGTTCATCGCATGTTTTCTTTGCCTTAAAATGTTTTAAATAGACAACAGTAGAAAAACTATTCCAAAGATTTTTCCAATAACATTTCTGTGCTGCGCGCACGAAGCTTTGTAGAATGAATGAATCGAATTACTCACGCATGAATTGTAAATTGAGCATTATTTGGCACCTCTCTGAAATATGTTACGGAAAGTTTAGACAATTGCAAAACTTCCGGAACACTATATCCTTGTTCCACCTCCATATTTATTTTGAGTACAATTTTTTTTATTTACGTTTTGGTACATATAAGAATTTTCTAATTCTCCTCTCAATATAAGAGATAGTGAAAGAGAGTCCATCTTATCTCATGGAATTCGTTAATGCCGACTAAAGGAAATTCCAAGAAAAATCTTTCGACTTTCGTTAGATGACAGAATTACCATCTCAAATATGTCAAATCTAAAATAATGATACTGATGACGAGTCATGGCCAAGGTGCGTGGTACAATATTAACGAGTAAATGTATGAACTTGTGTGGAACTAGTTTTTCATGTATTTGTAGTATATATTATATACTACTCGTATTAGGAAACAAAGAAAAAGCTAACATAAGAATAAAACCGTCTTCAGGAACCGTTTCGAGATGCTGAAGGTACTTTTGGAATCAACGGAAACTGACGAAAACAAACTGGCTTCACCAGCCTCTTATTCATCTAATAATCATAGGACTCTTTCAATAAAAGGATTTTCCATAATTAGGCAGACCGGCGATCACAGTACTAGAAATCTTACACATTAGACGCTGCGACCTGTAACCTATTTTGTTAATAAGTTCGGTGTATTTGAGATGGTTATTTCTCCATCTTTCGTGAGCCAAAAATCTTCTTCTAACTTATTTCCTTAATCGACTTTTATGAAACTCATGGGCTACGACGGAATAGAATACACAGCAGACGGATACACAGCATCCTCAACTCTCTCATCGGCTCTGCGTTCATGTATTATAATACAAAAGGAATATTTACGAGTAATTATTTACTTTTGAGGTGAAGACTTTCGAATATAAGAGATAGGGCCATTATTATAAATATTGATCAACAATTTGATATTTGCTTACCTGAGAAATTACTACAACTAAAGTCTACGCGAACCAGCGGGCTTACGAGAAGCTTGCATGCAATAAAATTGTTACAGTGTTCGTAACTTACCCGTATTTAAGACACATCTTTCACTTCTTTGATCCTTCGCAACGGGTCGAGTGTCTCATTGCTTATTCTGAATAATCCTATGAAATAGATCGTAAATAAAAATAAGACATTAAGACATAACATTTACGTATAATGTACATTTATTTTTAAATAATATAACCATAACTAAAAATGAAGGTATATATGTAATATAACCATAAATAAAAGGTTATTTTTATAACCCAAAGAAAGTGTTGTCTAATTTTGTCAAAGTTAAAAAAATGATATATTAAAAATTACCTATAATCTTTTAAATTACAATAAATGAAGATGTTTCATATTATGTAAATTGTGGTAACATTTTTTGTTACTGAAATTCGTGTGTACAATAACGGTGTTAGTTGTCGACTGAATCCAGTTAGAGAAAACAGAATTCGACTTAGATTATAAATCTTAATACCATTTGCTCATTTTGCTTACATAATATGGATACATATTTTTTTAAAAAAAACAATGCCCTACAGTAGGATTTCTCCTGTGTCGTGGGTACGTTTTACAGACATAAATTCCACATACACAAACCACCCAGACCCGGAACAACTATCTGTAGGCCATACAAATATTTGTCCCGTGCGGGAATCGAACCCGCGACCCGCGGCGCAGAAGCCAAGGGCTTAGCCACTGCGCCAACCGAGCCATATGAATTTTAAAAACGTTTCGGTTTGCAGTTCACTGCAGTTAGTGAAATAACAAGTCATATACTAGTGACTTACTAAGTGCAGCGTCACATAGGACTAAACAAAAGTGCTGGGTGACACTGCATCTGTTATGAGCAGGCGTGACTGATGACATCTCTGTAGCAACATGAGAAGCTCAAGAAATATTTCATACATTCCATAATCGCGTTAATAAATAAACATTTTTTGAAATGCGAACTATATATATATATATATAAAACAACTAAATATTACTAGTCGGAGGAGACGTCCTTCCCAGGTCAGACCACTCGATCTGGTGGGTAGCTACCCTTTTCCTTGGCAATATCATCCGCCAAAAATGGTGACCGCGGTATAAACATCGCAACCAGCTTCTCCGAACCACACAGCAACAACGTCATCGCAGTCACAGCACCAGACTACTGTCGGCACAACGCGTGCTTCCTAGTCTCTCAGCCACTGAGAATGATCAACGGGGCATCTTCTCCTCAGGCTAACTACCGCGTCATCAACACTGTCTCCATACGACTCGACGCACTGAAGACCTGGATACAGGTTCACCGCAAGGCCAGACTGCACCTCATCGCCTGACGTCACAAGTTCTCCACGCTAACCTGCGACTACCAGTCTTAGCGGGGGAATGATGTAGCCACATCTATTTCGCCACATGAGAAGCTCAAGAAATATTTAATACATTCCATAATAGCGCTATGAAAGTTTTCTGAGATGCGAACTATATATATAACTTCTAAATATAGTATACTTATAAAATATACTAGTCGGAGGAGATATTCTCCCCAGATTAGACCATTCACTCTGGCGGGTGAAGGTAGGAAAGGTACTTACCATCAGGTGAACGATTTGTACATGCACATTTATATACAGTGGTATATTCACTGTTTGACAGCCGAATAAGTGGATACTATGGTGTTCTTACAAAACAATCATATCACCAGTTCATTACTTTTAAATTAAAAAGCGAAGCGATATGAATTTTTGGTACAACCTTATTTCGTTATTTCTTTCACATTTAAAATTATCGTTGAGATTCGTCCCCCTGTATGTTCTCTTGGCGGATGATACTACGCAGTGCTGCGGCGACACCAGCGGATTAGTCTCAGTAGATGCTACGCAATATAAGATATATTTAATTATAGGGCACTCATTTGCCCTGACCTTCTTGTGACAAAAATGAACGGATGATCGAATGCACACCAGAGACACAGGGCCATCACAAATCACCCAAATTCGAAACCTTATAATAAGTCTATTACACAATCTTTGACTTCTGTTAGGATTCCAACCGTTTGGCCGTGTGGTAGCGGCATAAGAGAATCTACCACCCCATCGAAAAAAGTCGACAGAGGCAAATAAAAACCAGGAGATGGGCAGCAGCGTCTTCATGGAACATCAAAATAAACAAACTGCGGTTGCCAACCCGCCTGCCAAGCGTGGCAACTATGGCAAATCCCCCCAAAATGAGAGTTGCAACACAACGGCCCCTAGTCTCCGGCGGCCCCGCTAGTCCTGGCTACGGTAGCGGTCATGGTAACGGCGGGGCAGGGGGTGCGAAGAATCTCCGGAGGAGGAGATGTTGCTACCACAACCGACGACTGGACCTGGCAACATTCAACGCACGCACGCTGAGGACCGACGAGAAGATCTTGGAGCTGGAAGAGGAGGTGAGCAAGTTACGTTGGGATATTATAGGATTATCTGAAGTCCGAAGACAGGGGGAGGACACGGTAATCCTTGAATCCGGTAACTTGTTCTACCACCGGGAGGGCGACCATCTGTCCCAAGGAGGTGTCGGGTTTATCGTCCACAAGTCTCTCATTAACAACGTTGTCAAGATCGGGAGTGTGTCGACTAGGGTTGCGTACCTTATACTCAGAATAACCAAACGGTATTCGCTGAAGGTCATACAGGTATACGCACCTACCTCGGCACACCCGGATGATGAGGTGGAAATAATGTATGAGGATATCTCAAAAGCCATACATTCCTCCAAAACTCACTACACGGTGTTGATGGGAGATTTAACGCGAAGCTGGGCATGAAAAAAGACGATGAGCTGGTAGTGGGGCAATTTGGAATAGGGCAACGGAACCAAAGGGGCCAAAAGCTGGCCGACTATATGGAGAAGGAGGGACTCTTTATGATGAACTCCTTTTTTCAAAAGCGGCCCCACAGAAAGTGGACTTGGATGAGCCCGGACGGTTCCACCAAAAACGAGATCGACTTCATCATGACGACCGAACGACAGCTGTTCAATGATGTCTCTGTGATCGCTAGGGTGAAAACCGGCAGTGATCACCGAATGGTAAGAGGCACATTGAACCTGAACGTAAAGCTGGAGAGGTCACGTCTGGTGAAGTCCACGCTCCGTCCATCTCCTGCCCTTATCCAAAACCCAGAAAGCTTCCAGCTTGAATTGCAAAATCGTTTTCAGTGCCTGGAAGATTGCGTTACAGTGGACGATATGAACGAGAGGCTCGTGGAAACTGTCCATGCGGTGGGGGCAAAATTTTGCAAGACACACCGCACAAAAATGATCCAGAAACTCTCCGACCACACTCTCAATCTCATGGAGGCTAGGCGAGAAATGATGCTGCAATCCTCAACTGATGCGTCAGCATATCGGCAACTGAACAGACAGATCTCCAAATGTATGCGGCGAGACCTTCGCAACTTCAATACAGCTCGTATTGAGGAAGCGATAGAGCGAAACCAAGGCTCCAAGGTTTTTGCCAGGGATCTGTCTGCCGGAAAGAGCCAACTGACTAAGTTGAGGACCGAAAGCGGTGGCGTCATTTCCGCTGGAGTAGAGATTTTGAGTGAGATCGAGAGATTTTATGGGCAGCTGTACACATCGTCGTTGGAGCCACACACTAGTGTGAGTAACGACCCAAGAGCAAATCACGTCCGACACTATTCCGATGATATCCCGGACGTCAGTCTGAGCGAGATTAGTATGGCTCTCAAACAGCTTAAGAATGGTAAAGCGCCGGGTGAGGATGGAATCACAGCAGAGCTTCTGAAAGCGGGTGGAAAACCGATACTAGTAGTCCTTCAGAGGCTCTTTAATTCCGTCATCCGGGGCGGCGCTACGCCGGAAGCGTGGAGTAGAAGCGTGGTTGTCCTGTTCTTCAAGAAGGGCGATAACGCCCTCTTGAAGAACTATAGACCCATATCGCTTCTAAGCCGCGTCTACGTGCTGTTTTCGAGAGTCATAACGAATCGTCTCGCAAGCAGACTTGATGACTTCCAGCCTCCCGAACAAGCCGGATTCCGAAAAGGCTATAGTACCATAGACCACATACATACCCTTTGCCAGATTGTACAAAAGACCGATGAGTACAATCTTCCGCTATGTCTGGCGTATGTAGACTATGAGAAAGCCTTCGATTCCGTCGAAATTTGGCCGGTGCTAGAGTCGCTTCAGCGGTGCCGAATTGACTGTCGGTATATCGATGTGTTGCAGTGCTTGTATACCAATGCTACGATGGCTATCCGAGTACAGAACAAGAGTACGAAACCGATCCAATTGCAGAAAGGTGTAAGACAGGGTGATGTAATATCCCCGAAACTCTTCACCGCTGCATTGGAAAATGTTTTCAAGCTACTGGACTGGAAAGGATACGGTGTCAACATCAATGGCGAATACATCACTCACCTTCGATTTGCCGACGACATAGTCATAATGGCAGAATCGCTGGAGGACCTTGGCACTATGCTCAATGACCTCAATAGTGTCTCCCAACGTCTTAAGATGAACATGGACAAGACGAAGATCATGTCTAACGTCCATGTCACAGCTATACCGGTTATTGTTGGGAACACAACGATCGAAGTTGTTGACGAATATGTATACCTAGGACAGATTGTCCGACTAGGTAGGTCTAACTTCGACCAAGAGGTCAATCGACGGATCCAGGATCCAGCTCGACTGGGCAGCGTTCGGGAAACTGCGTCACATCTTCTCTTTGAGTATACCTCAATCACTCAAAACGAAAGTGTACAACCAGTGCGTGTTGCCAGTGATGACATATGGAACCGAGACGTGGTCCTTCACTGCAGGCCGCATGAGGAAGCTCAGAATCGCTCAGCGAGCTATGGAAAGGGCTATGCTCGGAGTTTCTCTGCGAGATAAAATCCGTAATGATGTTATCCGCAGCAGAACTAGAGTGACCGACATAGCCCTAAGGATTAGCAAGCTGAAGTGGCAATGGGCCGGCCATATAGCTCGGAGAACCGATAACCATTGGGGAAGAAAGGTTCTCGAGTGGCAACCTCGTACCGGCAAACGCAGTGTAGGGCGACCCCCCACTAGATGGAGCGACGACCTTCGCGGTTTTGCAGGAAGTCGATGGATGCAGGTGGCTCAGGACCGTGTTTTGTGGCAATCTATGGGGGAGGCCTATGTTCAGCAGTGGACTATGGTAGGCTGAAATGATGATGATGATGAGGATTCCAACTCAGGACACACGACTTAGCTGTTTGTTGCGCTGACCACTAAATAACGAGGACATCAAACTCAACACAGTAATATTCGTATATCTTCTGCCATTAAAAATATTAAAGTTACTCCCTGTCTTAAAAGAATTACAAATTAAGGCGTATCATTTTAATAGCTGTAACCGCCATGAAAGACGTAAAAGTTTAGATAACATTCACACAAAAAAAGCTTTCCTCGACAAGGCAAAAGTTTTCCACTTTACGGACGTCAAAATGAACTTCTTTTATGAACTGAATTGCGTTCAGAACCTCTTTCTTTACGTTCCCTAACGTAGTTATGTAAGGCTTTCAGTATAAGACTACCCGTGTGTTATATATATATTTTTTATTACTTTAATGTTTAATGTTCACACCTCCTTCATAGATAATTGTATTATTCAATGCGTAGTGTTCGTTTTAAACATTTGTATAGCAAAAAATGTCGAGGCTAGCAAAACGTTCACTCGATGGTAAGTGCAACATCTGCCAATAACAAATGCTGTGTCACCCAGAACATTTATGTGGGGACCCTGGGACATCAGTTCTTCAGTCTCATATGTTCAGTAGTTACACTAGCTCTTTTTACCCTTTAGATCGAAACACAGTAAAGTTTGCACACTACTGCTTCACCTAGACGGATTCCTGCATAGTAATCCTACCAGTGAAATTAGTACAGGCTAATTATTTTCTACCGTTCTTTCATTAAAATTACGAAATCAAAAGCATTTTGACAATTAGTTGAATAAACAAATAAATTACAAATTCTTAGTAAAATGTATTTCTTTCACTGTGTTTCAATTCCTTCATTCAATTTCCGAATTTTTTTACAAAACGTTTCAAGCTTTTCATTTCCTAGTTCATTAACGAATCGCTGTCACCGATTACTAAAACGTGTGCTATATGTCAGTTTGCGATCGTTAACTCTTGCACGCACTGTAATTTTGCCGACGAGCTGCGCCTATTTGCTCCAAAATAGTGCAAATTCTATTCCGATGGTTCACATTCTCCATTTTAGTGCCTTTGTTTTGTTGGAAACACGGTTTTGGCAACAATTTGTGCCCATCCATGAATTTAATCTTGATGATATTTTTTATGTAGCGTCATTTTTCTTATATAGTCTTCTTTAGTCTATATTATTTAGAGAATACTGCTTTCCCATTATCTTTAAAAATTATAAAATTTCGTCAATATTGTGTGAACATACACATTACGTCATAAAATATAGACAAATACTTGATTTCCTATCAACACTCTTCGCTCAATATCATCACCTTTTAGGCACGCTCTCCAGAATTCCGCTTGTGCGTCCCGGATTCCTGCATAGGAATCGTACCATTAGTAAGTATCCGACAACTAAATGGCGGCCAATTCCTTGTACCTAGGATCAGCGTGGCTCTACCATTGTCCGGCATATATTATATGTTTAATTTATTTATTAAAAACTACTTCTATTATACCTTTACTTTTGTTTATTTTTTCTTATTTACTCATGTTACAACGGCATGGAGACAGATACAGAAGGGGGTCATAGAGAGACACAGTAGGGCAGATAAATCAAATTACGGTCGCATGAATTGTAAATTGGACATTATTCGTTACCGTCCCAGCGACCTGACACTACAACGTTACGTAGAACACTTGCTACAACAATGCTTATACTCGTACAACGGTACTTCCAAAATACTAGTTGGGTTGACAATTATTGGTAGCGTCTGTTTCTTCTGTTTATTTCTCTAATTTTTATAATAACCATTTACTAATCATAGTTTTAATTATTTATTGTTGTTTATTTATTATGTCTGTTTAAATTAATTTTAGATATTTTAAATAATATTAAAATGTCACCAGTTCGATAACTGCTGTGTCGTGGCGGCTAGAGAATGTGCCACTCCATATCATCCCGCTGGTTTCGTAAAAGTCGACAGAGGGTAAATAAAAACTAGAAAATGGCCAGCAGCATCTTCCTGAAACATCTGAATAAATAAACTGCGGTTGCCAATCGTGGCAACTATGGTAAAATCCTCCAAAATGAATGCTACTAACTTTATTGGCAATCTATGGCCTATGTTCAGCAGTGGACTAATGATAGGCTGAAATGATGACGTGTTCGATAACAAAACGAATATAAAGTAGTATAAGGTACATTTTGCTTCGCCAACAGTAATTTTACTTAGTATTTTAATAAAAGGTTTTAAAAATTAAGGTCTGAGTGCTTTTTTATAAGTTGGATTAAGAAACGATCACACAGTCCATCCGATAGTATGTTCTTTTTTATGGAATTAAATAACGAGACGAGTAAATCGTTCGCCTCATGGTAAGTGTTACGCCTGCCCATAACAGTAGCGGTATTAATATGGACTTTACGTTGGAAAGTTCTAAGTTCTGTTAACTACTGGTGGTAGGATAAGTTTTTACTGGTGGACGGATTAGGGTTGCAGACAGGGCCAGTTACTCTGCTGTGAACCCTTAGATTCATACAACCTCGATAAAGAATCTCCACCTCTGTAATGGTAATTAGGACTTTGGTTCTTGCCACTCACCACAGAAATTTTCTGGTTGACACAACATTTGCTATGGCCAAATGTTGCACTTACCATCAGGTGAACGTTTTGCCCGTTTCATCACTCGTACCATAAAAAAAAAACTTCGTCTATACACCGTACATACCGCGCTCGTCACCTTGATACATTGGTTCTAAAGTCCCATATTACATACTAGACTTAGGCAAAATAGGTCGGAATCGGGATCGCTCAATTTAGTTCGATTCGTTTTTATGGCGAACTAGTTAATTTTTTCAGTTCGTTAGTTCTTCAATAAAAAAATGTTTCAGTTTAGTGGTACTATAATATTTTAAAACAAGAAAATTTTATTGATAGAAATAATCATGTCTAACAGTTCTATAAAAATTTATTTATTTTTATTTATTTATTTATTACCATACCATACACTATCATTACAGTTAAACCAATGCAATAGCGTGGCAACAACAAGTAAAATATGCTTAAATAAGCTAATATTTGTAACTAATTATAAATAATGCTATCCTTGTGAATTCACTCAGAGTACAACAAAATAAATCTGTCTCACAAGCAATTAGGTTTAGAGTGCGGAGTGAACGCGTCCACGGCGCCTCATTCAACAACTTGGTCCGCCCGCGCGGTACCACGAACAGCTGTGGTTGACGTCGCCGCCATACGTATTTTTCTGGTACGCTAAATCCTACCTGACCTAAAATGTCCGCATTATATACTCGTACCTTCCCTCTTAAAATTTTAAATACGTATATTGCCATTTGGAGATCACTTCTTAAGCTTACTTTGTTATATCCGACCATACCCATAACAAATAAAGTTGGATACTGTAATGGGTAATATGGGTACACTCCATACTGTCTTAAATATAAAAACCTTAAAAATTTATTTTGTACCCGTTCCAGCATGTGACTACATTTTTCATGTGGAGCCCAAATGACTGCGTTATATTCCAAGTGACTTCTAACCAAGGCATTATACAACGCTCTTATCGCTTTAATATTGGTGAAGCCACTAACTGTACGGAGTACAAATCCTAAATTTCTGTATGCTTTTTTACATATGTCAATAATGTGATCACGAAACGTTAGCCCTGAGGTGAAGCGAACTCCCAAATCCTTCACTTCCGTGACCCTAGCAATCGGCAAATAAGTATCAGTCATATTTATTTCTAATATTAACTAAATAATCAATAATTGATCTATTAAGTAACTCAAAAATTATTGAATTTTATCTAACTTAAAACATTTTTACTTGAAATATTGAAGTCAAATTATATTTAAGTTGTTTCACATTTAGATATTCTTGAAAAAATCGACAAAATGGTACATTATTTTATTTTTATTTTTGGTACATTGAAAAAAAACTACATGAATGATGAATGAAGATAAGAGTGAATACTTTAACCATAGAGTAAAAATCAAAAACATATATTTCAACAAGAGACAAACATAGTGTTTACATTCTCTTTGCAAGAGATCTTATAAAAGCCCCATAATGGAGCGGCCGCCGGAAAAGTAAATACACGTAGAACGGACTTAGAGCGGCATCATCGACGAACTAGTCCGCATATTCATCTAAAAGAGGGATCATTCGAACTAGACCGGTCGCGAGCAACACAAGCCTACCGTATACCCTGAAATTACACAAGTTTTAGCCGTTCAAACCGATTTGTAGTGGTATTTGTATACCACAGCTTGACCGCAGAAAAATTAACGTCGATGCTGGCATTGAGAGAGAGAGAGAGAGATATTTATTTGAAGCACTCACAAAAAAATACAGGTCATAATTTTCCTATTAATGAACATACAAAACAAAATTAATAATTAAAAAAAGGAACAACAATTTGGCAAAAGCCATAAAACTTAAATTTAAGGAAAATAACAAAAAAAATTTAAAAAAAGTGGAAAAATTATATATCCACCTGTACATGGTGAAATGCTTCAAAAGGGAATGCCACTCAGGATATGCTAGGATGTATTAACCCAACACAACCTCGCCCTGACGAACCCAGCGGAACCTAGCTGGAATCCTGCATAGGAATTCAACCATCCAACAGTAGTAGTCATTATAACCCTTAGATTCATACAACCTCGATAAAGAATTTCCACCTCTTTAATGGTAATTAGGACTTTGGTTCTTGCCACACACCACACAAAACGCAGTAACTCTTTCTTTTAATTAACACTAGCCCACTATGTTTTTATTTAAATAAAATGCTGCTCCTGTATCGTTGGTGCATTTTACAGACATAAATTTGACATGCACACACAACCAGGCCGGGAGCTACCTGCCATACAAATATTTATGAAGTGCGGGAATCGAACACGCGACCCAGAATGTAGTATAGTCGACTTCATGCTTCTACTTTATTTTTATTTAGTTGTCGTGTGAGGGCTTTGTATATCCACGGCTCAGACAACTCATTATGTGCTACAGCTGTAACGCGGCTCTACGACGTAGACCATCATGCTTTGATGAGTTTATTAGTGACACTATATAATAATATCTAGTTTGACCTAAATATGAAGCATTGTGTATCCAATCTCTGAATTACATTTTTTTGGCATATATTCTACCAATTCGCCTCTATTTAACTTATGTTTACTGACATAGTAACTAAATACGACTAACTAGAAAACGACTAGTTACGAGCATCAAATACAAGAAGTTAAATAAATATGCGAAGTGTTATTATTTTAGAAAACGACCTACACTAGGATTTTTCTGTATCATATAAACCCTGTATCATATAGAGAGAATAAGTATAGCACCTATCTCGATATATATAGTATATATATTAAGTAACTGGTATAAAAAGAGGGAATAATTCCATTTACATAGTTCTAGACGGTTCTACTCTATGTAAAATTATAATTCAAATTACTTTTTCTTAAATTACTAAGCAGTGTGGGCACAAAATAGAATAACGACTTCCAGGCGCGGATTTTGGGTAGGCCCGCGAGGTTTAGGACTAGGGCGGCAGAGTTTGAGGGACAGCAAAACGATATAGGACTAATATATTAGAAGCACTAAATTAGCCCGGGCTAAATTTTGAATACGTTTACTTTCAATATTAATTGCAACAAATACAACCATCAAACGACAACCTGCACGGTTTTGCGGGAAGTCGATTGATTCTGTTAATTTCTTTGTCTGGACTATGTTTTCGGCCTTCTATGGTGGAGGCATGTGTCAAGCAGTAGACTTGTTATGGGCTGAAATCATAACAATATTGAATACAGCCATAATAATAAATAATTGAGGCATGATTTTATCTACGAATACTCTATGCAAATACTCCTACTCATAAAAAAATATATATACAAAATATGTATTTATTATCTACTCGTATCTATTTTTTAGATATTACAAGAAAGAAGACATATTAGAGCAAGTCTCAGACCTCACAAAACTGTACGGACAATTGAAAGATGCAGATCAATACCTTTTATTCTGTGGCACACTTTGTGAAAGGCCTCTATGCTAAAACTTATAGCAACTAGATTGATAGACCAATTGGCTTGGACTAAAACAAAAACGCAAAAGTTTAAGGATAGAGAAATTTATGGTAAAGCATTTCTTTTAATGTATTTTACAAACTATGAACATTTTTCTACAAAAAATGCTGTCATTAATCAATTAAATACTTATTAAGTCTTATAATATTTATTAGTCCTTTTAATAGCATAGATATTTTTCTGCATTTAACGTACAAATGAAATCAGCATGCCTATTCTTAGGATTATCTCATTCACTATCTGAAGGTACAGAGTACAACCATTTACACTTATCTGAAGATATTTTTCCACAAATGTATGCCTAAGTGATAACAAACTTTGATCCTTCTACTGAGTTTGGGTGGCTGAGTGGCATTCCATGTTAATAGATATAATGCAATCGTTTTTAAATGTAACTTATAAAATATTTATTTATTTAATACACCAGTTGCATTCTAAAGCCTAGGTATCTGTGTCTGAACTAGATAGAAATTTCTACTACTTATATAATACTTTTTGGACGTAATTTTTAATACTATACAATTATTCTTAGAAATGCCACTGTTCTGAGAAGAAATATCGTTAACGATGTTATATTCTCTATAATATTTTGTTACAAAGAAATTCATAACTGAGTAAACGATACTTACAATTTACAAGACCCTGACAGAGGCCCGGTGAGAATTTCGGCTTACACATTCAAGTGAAATAATTTTTATGACTTACAGCTGTATATTCTAAAAGTTAATGTCTTTTATTTATCTGTGTAACCTGTGGTTTGAGAGCATACAAGTGTGCTTACGATTGACTGGAATATATTTTAATATTTTCAACGTAAGATATGTTTATAGAAAGGCTAAAAACAGAAGTTGATGAAGAAACCCGCAATTCAATCTACAGAAAACGTCAGTTCTAAAGTATGTATGTCCTGTAGGTGTGGATAACAGAGTCTGCTAATTTACCAAAATCTATTACACTTGAAACGAAAGTAATATGTATAACAAGTTTCAAAAGAAACAATGTTTCTAACAAGAGACTGTCAAAAAACAATCTGTTTCGAAATAATTAATGTTTATTTTTGGCTTTAATTTGTTACTGAAAGTGAAATGAAAAGTTTTTAGCTTCTACGAGTGGTCGCTTATTAGCAGCCTTTGTCGCAGAATTACCAATAAGCCGGCGGCAGCAGCGAAGTGCGGAGAAACTGCCGAGCAGAGATTCTTTTTTCTTTAATTACAAAAAAGAATGCCGCAACGTAGCGCAGTTACAAAATACTATACAAATATTAAAATTAATCTTAGAAACAATAAGAGGAGGGAAACATAGTTATTTTTTTTAATTCTAGATGGAATAACATCTATTAAGGTATATTTGCGATGAATATTCCGCCGTCTGCCGAAAGCCATAGATTTTAATAAATTTTACGACACCAACTTGATGAAATACGCTCATAAAAAACACCGATTTAATATGATTTTCGTTCATTTCTCTGACATTATTTTTACACAAATTAACGCGTGATACTATGGACGAACTAAAATTAAAAGTAAATAAACACCTAAATTGATTTGAGTTTACATAACTTTATATTACAAGTTTTTTTTAACTTGCTTTCCTCGAATGTCTTTCCGGTTCATATCTGGTACATATGTATCTTCCGATGTCCGATTTAGCTAAAATTTGACATACCTATGAAGCGTCGATGACTACGTAGGTAATAATATGGTACCATGCCATGGAGCTGGTCTGAGGATTGAAGAGAAAGTTCGCCATAGGAACTGCTCGTTTAAGCAAGATAGCTCCATCATCTTTGAGCTCATTATTTTGACACATTTGAAACGTTTGTATTCCACTGCTGGACATTGAGCTTAAAAAATAAGATATTTTAATATTTAATAATAATTTTCTTATTTCGATATTGAATCCCGTGTGTGTTGCTAGTTTGAATTAATTTATTTTACACACTATAAACATCAAAACTTGTTAGACTTTATCAGTGACCAAAAATGAGCTAGATAATGCGACATTCACCACGGATAATGATAGTACGTGCATGTTATTATACAATAGGTGTGCTGGGGTAATAGTAGGTTTCATAGAAGTGCATATTAAATATAAAGTAAAATTTAGCTTAATCGAAGTTAGGCTACAGCACATCACTTTATTGGTAATAATGGCGATGAAAACTTTCTTATATTGCTGCTACACAAAAATGACGTTCAGCAACTTTTTCAGTTTCAAAATTTTTCTTTTATGATACGTTCAAATTATATGGCATTAATAGAGTTTTAACAATCGGATGCAGTATTCAATACACGGGGCCAATGACAACTCAACCAGAACCGAAAACGAACAACTTGTGTTTTGGCTCAAAAGTTGGCTCCGACTGGAATTCGAAACCAGGACCCGCGGCGTAGCAGTCAAGTACTCTGACCACTAGTCCATGCGATCGTCTATCCTAACCAAGATATGAGGAGACCGTGAGAACTGCGATAAACTTCCACGAAGCCAGTAATTACTTTGTATCCTAATGAGTTTTACGTTTTGGATTTGAATTAGAGCCGAAGTTAGTATCTGTTAAATATCGCCTAAAATTTGTTTTTTCTGTGTCTCTGACTTGTGTCATTCTCAGATCTTTTACATATAAAGGTTAGTATCATATACGACTGTAAAGATGATTAAATGTCATTGGTACAGGTGATTGTACTTGTAGCACTATGATATCCTCCTGGCTGATTTATTTGGAAGTTACCGTCATGATAACTTCCATATAAATAGGAAGATATCAGCTACGTAGGAGATATTATAATGCCACCAGTGTACGCGCAAAGACAGGACTTACTCGTACTGACCTACCCGCTCAGTGCTCGATGTAACGCTCATGCGATAAAATCGATTTAGTTGTGGAAGGATTTCTATGCAGGACTATGTGTAGGTAGGTACCACCACACAGAAATTTTGTGGGTGTCATGTAGGTAGACAACCGCATAGCCTAGTGGTTAGAGTACTTGACTACTACGCCGCCGGTCCTGGGTTCAAATCCCAGCCGGAGGCAACATTTATGCAAAAACACATATTGTTCGGTTATCGGGTCTGGTTGTGATTGTCATTGTGTCCTAGCCTCGCTCGCATGAGCGTTACATCGGGCACGGGTAGGTTGGGACGAGTGAGTGCCCCTGTGTTTGCGCGTACACTTGTGCTACTACAATATCTCCTGAGCAGTTGATAACTTCCGACAGTATTCGTTAGTTGTCGCCGTCGTCGAATATAAGCCAGGAGTACAACAATAGGCAGACGTTGCACTTACCATCTCATTAACGATTTGCACGTCTCGTCACAATCTTTCATAGAAAAACCAAAATTTTGTTAGCCTCGTATATTTTATCTTCGCTTGTCATCATATAGAGTGCATATGTGCTTCAAATCGAAATACTCTGTTGTGTGTTTTGTACGCCTGCGGCAGAGAACGATATGAAAAGCATTAAATGTTGAGAATAATTAATTGAACTCTAAGGAACATTCACTATCATTTCATTTCAATAGGTTTTATGTAGTGAGATAAATAATTCTCTGTTCAGAGCATTAACCAAAAAATTAACAAAGTTACCTACAATGATGCCAGTAATTGGCTTTGGAAAATTACCAACAATTTATGTTATGCACAAAAGTTGGGGCTTCGGCTGGGATTCGAACCCAGGACCCGCGGCCTAGAAGTCAGGTACGCTAACCACTAGGTCACGCGGTTGTCGCAAAAAAAACGACCATTCCACACTAGGATTTCTCCAGTTGCTTGAGTGCGTTTTACATAAATAATTTTCACGTGTACAATAAAACTAGTCCCGAAAACAGAAAATTGTGTTTTTGCACAAATGTTCGTGGTGGCTTAAGATGATATTCCCAAATAATCCACCCTTACCCTTACCTTCGAAAAATAATAAAAAAACGTGTCAACCACCAAAATTATCAAATATTGCGGCCTACTACAGATGGCGGAATAATCATCTGAAATACCCAGACTGGTGAGAGCTGCAGCATCTAACGGACGAAGCGACGACAACTGGCCTGAGAAAGGCGGCACTACGGCAAATGCTTTCTACTTAAAATACTTAAAATGTTCAAAGATTATGATAAAAAATGGACCTAACTGAAAATGTGTTTAAGATATTTTATAAATTATTTCAAAAAGAATATACTCGTACAATATTCACTAAAATTTAATTAAAAGACTAACTTATAAAATTAAGTAAATACATTTCCTGAGTACAATAAGATGAATTTATCAATTACGTACACTTTAAAAATTAATGGTGGCGGCTCGTTAAAAGAATACTATACTACCACTCCATCTCATCCAATGGATCTCGTAAAAGGCGAGTAAGGTAACTGCACTGTGCACCCAACAGCGCATGGTGGCGATGGGCTCAACACCTATCACACCAAGTGCCATTATATTGTTTTGGTGAAACGTGGATTGTGGCAGTCATCTGATTTTTACAGTGAGTGTCCAGTCTCTGACTACCCCTTATGGGATATAGTCGTGATCTTATGTATGTATGTATGTAAAAATTAATATACCAATAAATGTGTATTTTTTTTAATATTCTAATAACAACAACAGAAACATACCAACGTGAGATACAACTACGTCTCAGAACTGTCAATCATACAAAATTATATAAGTTTTGTATCTGTCATGTGTCACTTGGTGTTGTTACAGATGTCGTTGTATACGGAAAAAATATCAAAAAAATCTATTTTCTTCATAATTTTGTTTTCGTGATTTATTTTTAGATGTTTTTAATAGTTATTCTGCTATTCGGGACGGAGACAAATCAAACAAATCCAACATCACAATCGATCCAGCCGTTCTTGAGCTATAAATGGTGTAACTAACACGACTTTGTTTTATATATATATATATATATATATATAAGATGAAAGTAGTATAAAAAACCAAAATGTAAAAAAATATTTTACGATGTGGTGCCACACAAAAATGTTCTGGGTGACAGAACATTTGTTATGGCCAGACTTTGCACTCATCATCAGTTAAACGTTTTGCTCGTCTTGTCACACTCTCTTATGAAAAAAAAATATAATGACAGACCCGTAGTCCACGTTAGCTTTCAATAGCCCACATCAAATAAATTACATTAATAGCAAGCGGCGATCGCGTTAGACAGACAGTGTGGTACGAGGTGAATTTGATAGCCGCAAATAATTTAATTGTTCCAGACTACCGGACTGCAAAACGACGTATTCATTTTACACAATGAATCGCTCCAACAAACGCGTGTGTTCTGTTCCATTTGGAAATTAAATTCATTTAATATTTTAAGAAAGTTGCCCTGTAACGTTTCATATTTCTCAAGTAACGTGGGATTGTTTTACAGACTGAAACTCTACACATACAATACTGAGACAACAATTTGTACATCATACAAATGTATGTTCAGTGAGGTGATCGAACAAGCGGCCCGTAGCGCAGAAGCCAATCGCTTAACTACTACGCCAACGAGGCCGACACCTGACTGATTGTGCTTTTTTCAATGTTCTTTCTATCTATGTAGTTAGAGTAGTTCGTCTAGTTTTTTTTATTATTTTGACTCATTATCTTTATCATAATCATCATCATCATTTCAGCCTATCACTAGTCCATTGCTGAACATAGGCCTCCCCATAGATTGTCACAAGTTTGTAGTCTCTTATTTTGAGGGGATTTTGCCACAGTTGCCGCGCTTTACAGGCGGGTTGGCAACCGCAGTTTATTTATTAAGATGTTCCAGGAAGATGCTTCTGCCCGTCTCCTGGTTTTCATTTTCCCTCTGTCGCCTTTTACGACACCCACTGGATGAGACAGACGTAGATTCTCTTAAGCCTTAAGCCTCATAAACCTTTACCGTTACCTTTACGTTTACCTTTCTTTGCTTTTTGTTGTTTTTAAGTAGTTGCAGAAGATGCAACTAGGTAGGTAATATAGGTATATTATTACCCAAATTATATCATTCCATGAATAATATAAGACACTATTTATATGCATTAATTGTTTCGAACATTGATGATGATTTCCAAAAAAAATAACTAAAAAACAGTCGGAAGCTTTTAACTGCCAAGAAGATATTATAGTGGTATGCGCACTTACCCACCCGCGCCCTATGTAACGTTGATGCAATAAGTTCGAAGGTGAGCTAGGATGGGGGCAATCGCAACAGAACCTTACCGAAAACCAACAATTTGTATTTATGCACCGCTGCGTACCAGTCCGATACTCTGTCTGCTAGGACAGAGTCGTGGTCGTAATGTCATCGTATACGTACCCACCCGAGTACATCACATCCTCCCAATTTGCTCCACGCCTATGTCTGGCTGAATGTTTGGATTTAGAGGCTGCTTTTTATCAATGAATTAGCATTTATTTATTTTATTTTATTACACAACTTCAAATACAAGACGTATATCGGCGGACTTAATGCCTGCGGCATTCTCTACCAATCAACCTCAAAAACATTTAGTTGAAGTTAAACATAAGTGGAGCAGTAATAACTCAGGGTCTAGGCGCTCTCTTTCAATTTCATAGTACGCGAGTGACCTGGGTTCGATTCCCGGTGCCGGTACGACTAAAATTGTTAATTGCAATTTTAAATGCTGATTTACCACGTGCTCGGCGGTGAAGGAAAACATCGTGAGGAAACCTGCATGTCTAAGAAATAAAAAATATTTCGAAGACATCGACGCGACGGCGGACTTCACAAGACATGTGTAGTCCGCCAACCCGCATCGGAGCAGCGTAACGAATTCTTCCCAGTTTCAAAAACTCTCTCGGAAATGAGAGGAGGCCTCGGCTCAACAGTGGGACATTTATAGGTTGTTACTTTTAAACATAAGTGAAATGTATAAAAAAAAAGAATTACACAACGTTCAACGCTAATAAAAAAATATTTATTTTATTTTGTATGTTTGACGAATACTGAGCACAGTACAACATAAACATTCAGACCTAGACCGCACGGCACCACTATAAAAAGTAATGCCCAATTTACAATTCACGCGGCAATAATACGATTTATTGTACCCTTTGTAGCGTGGGCGTAAAGTAACTGGCATTCTGTTTCGGTAAATTGTTGCAATCAACTAGTGAACAATAACTCAAGGCAGAACTGAAACTAGGCAGTTCTTAAAAACCGCTAGCAGAACAGCATGTATTCCGAATATTATTTACCCATACGTATCCCGTTGTGCTGGGCAATGGCATAAGCACAGTAGCGCCGCAGTTAACAATAACTATTCGGTGGGAACTTTCTAATGGTATTTCCGTTTCCACCACTTCATGGCCAGAATCTCGATTGTTAGCCAGCAGGGTGCAACATGCGGGAGTGAGGTTTGCTTATGAAAAAACTGCTACATTTCTCCTCATGCATAGCAAAATAAAAAGTATACGTATGATATTATTCATTTGTTCGCCACTTAACTGAGCTATAGCAACAAATGTTGGTCATTGATTTTAATTACGCAATTTAAGACCAAGTTATGCGTAGCTGATACTGTACTAGTTGTACGCAAAGTAGTACAGTATCAGCCATGAGTTACATTTTTATTTAGATCATCATTTCAGCCTATCTCTAGTCCACTGCTGAACATAGGCCTCCCCAAAAGATTGCCACAAAAGCTTGTAGCTCTCGTTTTTCTTTTTATTTAATTAATTTGCAAATATTACTAATATTGATGAAATAAGATTAAACGTCTTATTTATACCAGAAGTAAATTCGTAGACAGATTAGATATGCATTTACCAGAAGTAAAGTCCGTTAGCGTTTTTGGAATCTGTCATGTCTTTGGTAGAGCCATCTATGCCCATTATTAATATAAACATAACATATTTAAAACAATAGCAAATACATTATGAAAGCTAATTAAACTTAAAATAACGTTCTTTTCGCTATTAAACTATTTTTATTATTTTTATTGCTTAAAAATACAGACAGACAGAATATGTATTTATTACCACTTTATCTAATGAAAATAAGAAAAACAGAATCCATTTAAAATATGAGGCTGTACTAAAACAATTTCCAAATGGATTTCAGACAAATGAAAAAAATCGCTGTAGACTAAAACTATTGAATAGATTTTGATTGCCGCAATGCATATTTACGAAATATATTAGTGAAATAAAAATAATTATTTTGTATATCTAGTTATTTTTAATAACTAATTAGTTTGCAATAATAAAATATATCAAAGTTACAGTAAAAGAAACAGCCTTTAAATGTCCCTCAAATGGCACAGGTTTCCTCTTCCCCTGCCCCTGAGCTGTTCTTGTACGCATTGGCAGACTTGTGTTATATACTTTATCTAATGTAAACGGAGAGTTAGGAATTAAGGAAGATTAGACAGAGAATCTGAAAGAGACACGTAATTAATCTTTTTTTCTTATATATACCTTTTCCAATTTTAACTTATTTCCATGGTATTTCATGGTATTAGAGGTTGAGAGACTCGTACAAAAACTAAAGTCTGTTATATTCAAGAGGAAGTGCGCGGACAATTAAACTTTCATTGAATGGAAACAGGAAAAAACCATTACTTACATAATATACATTGTTTTTCTGTAAAATATAAAACAAATACATATCTTTTTTGAAGATTTTTACTTCAACTTTATCTTCTTTGCCGTAATGGATTTCCGCCTGATTCTATTAACTATCTCAAATTTTAACATAGTCTTAGTTTTAGTTTCTTACATAAGTTTTTATTTCAAAAACATTAGAACCTTCAACACTTACCACATCAGATATGAACGTCGACGAAACGAAATTAATAGACGAAGAATTTAAACCAAATTGGTAGTAACAAAATAGGATTATTTTAAGAAGTCATCTACAAAGACAAATCGGTTACCCTTTTATTATAATTTTGCTCAAATTTTGGCTCTGATGTTCACGACATCAATAAGGAATGTTAAACTTGGTGGTGATTTATAATTAATATAACAATGTATGCTTTAATGCTGCTCGTGGGAACGCAATGGGGAGTAAGAATATTTGACTCCTACCAAAGTGGCGGCGACCTGGTTCGCCACACGTCACGTCTCGTTTCCCGCGAGGGCGAAAAGCGTAACAGTAGCCTCTGCCTAGCCCTTACACGGGGAAAGGGCGTGACTGTATGTATGTTATTGCAAGAAACACATTGAATGCCTAAACGCCATCAAATTCAAAAAAGTTACGACTTCCGTGTATAACTGGAAGTATTAACAAAAGCTTGATAAAAATAAAATGTTGTTTTACTATTAAGAAACTAAATTGATAAGGGACTAAGGTTATGCGTGGTAGTACAATTTAAATAAATTCAACTCAATACAAAATGATAGCAGATTTATATAAAGATAATGTTCTGAATATGTAATATCCCTTGAGCCTTCAACCCAATATACATATCAAAGAAGGCTACTTTGATCCGTATATTCCATAAATCTAGGTCAGTAATGCAGCATTAATCTTATCCGTTTGGTGTAGTAAAAGTTGACTGTAGAAAACCGATAACGGGCAACAGCGTCAAAGGCGCGAGACGTCTGACACTGCGATTACTAAACCGCCTGCTGATTATGCGTGGTGATTATGGCAAATCCTCTTTTATAGGAGAGTTTTATTTTCAGCAGATGGTCATTAATGGATCAGTAGAAGTATACAGCATAGAAGAAAAGATAACTTTTGTATATTTCTTATTTCCTAGCAGAGCCCGGAGCTGTGGAAAAATATAAAATCACACAATATGCAATATATAAAACCAAAACCATTAAAATGTCAATAAATATATGCCAAGCCCCGCATCACAACATCTGCACCGTAACTCTACACAGCATCTGTTATGTGCAGACGTTGCACTTACCATGAGGTTAACGTTTTGTTCGTCTCATCACTTTATCCGATGAAAACATAAGAAAATTTTAAACTAGTTATTAATAACGAAGTTTGTAAATTATTATTCGAAAGTCAAAAACTCTTAACATTAATTCAAACCTAAAACTACTATGTAGATGCGCTAATTATTGAGCAATACAAATATCGATAATGCGACACAACTGCAATGATTAATTACATAACCGATATATTCTGTATTATTGTTGTTATTATTAAGAATGTAAAACGAGATCGTGGGAAGGAATAAAGAATAATGCGCAATTTACAATCCATGGGACGGTAATTTGATTTATACAACCTATTTTGACCCGTACACACTACTGAGCGATCCCGTAGGATAAATGATCGGAACAAACTATTGGAATTTCAATGATATCCTTTTACTGCGCGATTCGTACAGCTTAAAGTTCAATTTTCTGCAGAAAAAGTTTTTAAGTTTAAAGTATGTATAGAATAAATTCATTCTATTTAATCTCTGCTGTATATTGTCTAACAGGCCAGATACTCTTCTTTCAGCATATCAATCAATATCTTTCTTATCCAATGAATGCAAATTAAACAAACAACTACAAATTCTTCCTGCGCTGCAACATCTGCCGCTTCTATTTTATGAATTTTATTCCCTAAACGTCACCAATATTATACACATTTCATTTAGTGTGCATATCTTATGACAGAGAGAGGCAGCAGGTTATTAAAAAAAAGTACTATTTAAAATCATGATTCCCGAAGTGATCTATCATTCAGCCCTTTAAACATTAGAATAACCGAGCTTAGTCCGAAACTTTGAACATATAAACTTTGGAATTAATGTTAATCCTAAATTATTCGAGATATTACAAAAAAACAATACTTAAATAATTTTAAACTTACGTCATAAACCAATTAGTAGAATAGAATAGAAAAAAATAAATATTTCCGAAAAGTAAAATAGAAAAGAAACCAGAAGCGAGAATATACCAATTTTTTCTCCAAATGTCAATCTCATCAATATGTGGTGCACTATACATACAGTGTACCACATATTGATGAGGTGACAAACGAGGTTCTGGCGACTGACAGATGGCGGAGAATCCATTCGAATTCGAAGAACCCTAAATCACACTGAGTAGTGATGGGAGGCAGTATTATCAGTGGGAAGATGGTTGAGGAAGACGATGGCTACCACCTGCGACATATTTGTGAACAGGTGGTGTTGGCGGATGCTGGTCTGCTTGAATTTGCAATACATTTATATATTTATTATTAAATCTTGTTAAAATTTTGTCCTGGAGTGTGCTTTAGTTTTCTATGACTACTATTACTTAGTAAATTTATTTATAATGTATTTTTTAGGATGAGATAAAAAAAACAATTACAAAAAAGAAGATACCTACGGAGTTGGGCTTTTCAAACTTGACAAAAAACACCATTTTAAATTTTGCTTGGGAATCTTATCAAATTAAATTTTATGTAAGTAAGTTTTGTAATTATTGAGTTTAAAACCGATCGAATAAATAAATATTTTTTTCACCTCAGATAATCAATTTTGTTTAAGTGTATGATAACCGTGCAGATAACAATCATACTTATCAATATTAAGATATAACCAACCAGTTGCTGTCAGACAGCGCAAAAGCACAAAACTTTTACGTATTTTATTGTATGCGTTTTCGATACTACGATTAACTTAATCAGGTTAGTCGGTTATTGCTTAAAAAAATAAACCTTTTAACAATAACTTTACTCTGTAAGGCTACTAAAAATATAAATGCCATGTAAACGAACTATCGCAGTGCATCAGTGTTTTAAATAAAAGCGCGTGCAACTCAGTACACGTGACTGAAGTGAAACTTAAATATATTAAAAATGTGATTAAAACTTAAATAAATAAACATGAATCAACAAAAATTTTACTCACTGTAATATCACTGCTCAGGTTACAAACAATTATTAATTAATCGATAAATATTAATTAAGAATAATAGAACCGTTGCTCCCAAATTTGACCTTTAAATTTTGCTCTTTCGCGCCGAAAGTTTCACTTCAAAAACGTGACCAAGTTCACTAGCAAAGTAAATTTTTGTTTGGTTCACTAAAAAATTTTTCATTCATCTAAAACTTTTTTGTTTTTCAAGTTTGATTCCCTAGTCCGTTTTACTGATGCATCCCAAGTAATAGATTTCCTTTGCTAATTTCATAATAAATCATCATCATCATCAACATTTCAGCCTATCACTCGTCCATTGCTGAACATCGGCCTCCCCATAGATTGCCACAAAGTTTGTAGCTATCATTTTTGGGGGGTTTGCCATAGTTGCCTCGCTTGGCAGGCGGGTTGGCAACCGCAGTTTATTTATTTAGAAATTCCAGGTAGATGATGCTGCCTATCTTCTGCGATTTCATTTTCTTTCTGTCGACTTTTACGACATCCACGGGATGCAATGGGGTGGTAGATTCTTTTAAGCCGCTACCACACGGAGGTAGATTCTCTTAAGCCGCTACCAGGCGGCACATCATAAATAAAGCATATTTATTATATTAAATGAAAGGTGGTAATGTCCGAAAACTATTCTTGCGTAACTAGGCTGCAGCAAAACGGTTTTGTATTATGTTGATTCGGATTTTCGTTGCTGCATTTCAATATGAAATGGATTAGTTTTTTGGTTTGCTTTCTCATAATAACAATCAATTTTTATCTTTCTTTAAAAAACTACATGAAATCGTGTGAAAGTTAAAGTAAATCAAAAGCACGTTTCGGAGAAAATTCGTTTATTTTCGCACAGAAATTGAAATAAAAAGTCTCAACCATAAGATCGACTCTATTTCTAGGGCTGTAAAATTCTATTTACTGTTTAAGCTTGTTCGACTTTTGTTGCTTTCTCGCGACGTGGTCCGGAGTCACATGTATTAAATATAAATGCTAGCAACCCCACAGACATGCGGGCCAATACTCGCACACAATAATTTCCAATTTTATTTTGATGACGCTCATAACGATATCGTGGGCACGTGTATCGAACAGGAAATGATGAAATCGTGCTTCTTTTGATAGAACTGTCTAATTTTATACTCGTTTTCGTTTTTAGGGGTCGTTTGTTGACGATTGCATGACTGATTTCCCATTTTTCAATTATATCGCTAATTTTATAATAACAACGGACGGACAGATTTGACTAGGCATAATGCCTAATTTATAACATTAAATTGGACATTAGTTTTAAATACATACCGTTGTTATTGCCGTAGTTTCAAATACATACCTCGTCTGGTCATAAGTTCTGTCACAAACATACAACAATTAATTTAATAAATTGTGTAAAATATATATTTATAAAAACAAAAGTAGCTAAATGTAATTTAAAACTTTGTTAAATTTATTCGCAATGCACTCCTTGAGTTTGAATACGGGTACTCAACCTCCGAGGCCATTCGTCGACCGCAGCACGTACTATGTTCATGTCTATCTTCTTCTTCTTAGTCGTACACTCCTGGCAGAGTGGTCGTGGTCATGGATCGTCTGGTAGGTTGGTTGCGGCTTCTCCATCTCTCTCTATTCGTGGCACTGCGTGTAGATTCAGTAAGGGAACACTTCGTAGATGATTTAATGAGGTCCATCTTGTGGGTGATCGGCCGCGAGAACTTAAGCCTAAGAATCTAGTCTTTATCTATTTATTAGCCTTAGAAGGCTAATAAATAGGCAGAGTAGACTCTGCCTTGCACCATTAATCGTTCCAGTGAACTTTTGTTGCGGATGATACGTCCAAACATCTTAAGGTACACTTTCATATTGTCTATATTAGCTCCAAATTCTGGTGAGGTTTAACGCAGGCGTTCTCCTCCAAAGTTTGCCAAACGAGTAATTTGTAATACAACGGGCTTAAGTCTGGGCTGTAAGAGGGCCCCTCGTCGTGCCTGATGAAGTCCATTCCATGGGTGATAAGCCAGATTTGCCTGCTTGCTGCCCAACGCTAGCGCTGAATCTTGTTGGAATACCTAGTGTCTGTTTCCGAACATTCTTTGAGAAAGAGGTTCCATAACGTTCGTAACAATGGTATTTTGATACACAAGAGCAAATTTTTTCACATCTTTTTCACAAAAAATCACCTGATTAGCGTTAGGGTGAATACCTAACCTTCAAGCCAAACCATAAACGATGAAGGATAACGCCCATGCTGGATTCTCGGGATACGAACGCTCTTTTCTTCACTGTTTGCTTCACTTCACTTGTGGGCATACACTTATAATTTTGTTTGTTGTAACTTTCTCTGACGTTCAACATTTTTACGTCTGAAAAAATGATTTCGCGCAAGTTTTTCAAGTTCAAGCCCGGGATCTCCCGAGCCTTAATTTTTTTAGACGCTCATTAAGATAATGCCCTTTCGTCTTGCATTTTTAGACCACCTTAAGTCCATAAATTCTGAAATACAATTCACAATAGAGTTAGAGACAAATAAATCTTTAGCTTTTCTAGATGTTTTAGTAATTCGGACAAACACCAATAGGTATTTAAACTGTGAATCCCACCACCATCCATCACAGTTAGCTACCGTGAAAATCTTTGGTTCAGGGAGCACGAGGGATCTGTTACAGGAAACACATGGCCACCAAGTTTCATCATGAAAAGCAAATTTTGCACGACAATAAGCTGCGGGTTTGTCGCCTACGTTGCAGTGACCGAGTGAAACCAGCCACAATCGTGTGTACCTGTTGTCTTACCATATGACAGAGGAGTCACGCACCAAATCGGCTTTATCTTGAAGGAGGCTTCCATAAGAACATTTTACAAGCTGCCGAAGAAGATAAGTCAGTTTTTACCATCTGTCAAGTGTCACTTCCCTCTACAAGATGCAGGAGTATACAAGCTGTATTGTGAATGTGGTCTCTCTTGCAAAGGGCGAACAAAAAGATCAATAATAACCCCCGTAAAAACATATGCTGACGTGAAGCATCGACGCTCTAGGAAGTCTGCAGTCTGTAACCATGTTCTGGATTAACCAAACCATTACATCAGATTAGATCCTAGCAAAAGAACATCGATTCCTACCAAGGATAATTCGCGCAAGGCGATTGCTGTTGGGTTTTACTGTCGGACACCTGAATTTGATTATTTACTAGAAAAAGGGGCTTGCCGGGTTTAGCTCAAACATTTAAGCATATATTTTATTTCCGAAAGCTTCTATTTAATTAGTAGTGATAAAAACTAAATATACAGAATATAATGTTTTCTTTTATTTACGCGAATATTACACATTTAAATAAAACTACTTTTTTACGGATTTTATCGCGTTTAATTTTTGAACTATTTTTACCCGACGTTTCGGACGCTTTACAGCACCCATGGTCACGGGGGGACTGAGGTGACAGTTGTCCCGATGTCATAGTTAACCCGGAGTACCTTCAGCTTTTAATTATTATTTGTAGTCCGATCTACGCAGAAAGAGCTTACTGTGTCTTGAAGCCTTGCAGTGGTATGCTTGGTTTTTGATTTAATTTTATTAATAATAGGATCCCAAGCCGGTGGTAATACCCAACCATCTTCCCTATTGAAATTAGGATGTTTTTTAATTTCAATAGCCTCGCGAATCATCCTTGGTCTGTGACCATGTTCTGGATCATCCCAACCATTACATCAGATTTGATAGACCACAAATCCTTGCAAAAGAACACCGATTCCTACCAAGGATGATTCGCGAGGCTATTGAAATTAAAAAACATCCTAATTTCAATAGGGAAGATGGTTGGGTATTACCACCGGCTTGGGATCCTATTATTAATAAAATTAAATCAAAAACCAAGCATACCACTGCAAGGCTTCAAGACACAGTAAGCTCTTTCTGCGTAGATCGGACTACAAATAATAATTAAAAGCTGAAGGTACTCCGGGTTAACTATGACATCGGGACAACTGTCACCTCAGTCCCCCCGTGACCATGGGTGCTGTAAAGCGTCCGAAACGTCGGGTAAAAATAGTTCAAAAATTAAACGCGATAAAATCCGTAAAAAAGTAGTTTTATTTAAATATACAGAATATGCGTGAAATGAAACGTTATTCTGTCAATTTTACGTTGGTTGTATGTTGGTTAAAAATCTTAAAAACACATTAAAATGGCTAAAACGAAACGTTACGCCTTCGGTTCAACGCCGCCAATTTGTATTCCTTCATTCCAATCAGATACTTTTGTAAACTGTACAAATTGAGGAATGAAAACATGAGAAGCGAAAATTTAATAAAGGAATGTAAGGGTCTGCGTTTGACTGTATCCTACAAGCTACATAATTCTTATTTTATAGTTGTTGCTTTAAAAAATATAGGTTTGATTAGGTTGAATGCCGTCTCAGAACCGATATAGAGCTGAAACTTTACACTGGAGACATTTTTATTTTTCTTCTATTTAATGGTGTACAACAATTGATCTATCACCGATGCTCCGTTACAAGAACGTTACAAAGGGAACCACAAATCGCATTACCCTCGCGTGAATTGTAAATTGGGCATTACTCGTTACACCTCCCAGCGGTCTGGAGCTATAAACTTGTACGAGTATTATTTGTATAACAACTATAGCAATATTTTTACGTATACAAACAAATTCGTGATAGAGCCGTGGTAGGTCAGGGGCCGGCGATAGCTTTAAATTTCAAAGTACTTGAGTAAATTAAGATTAAGTAAGACGTAAATTTACAGTTAACATATTCATGTCTTAAGCTAAATATAATGTTAAGATGCTTGTCTGTCTGCCCATAACTCAAATAACAACCACGTGATTTCTTTGCTAACTAAGTCGCCGGCACAGCTAGTTAATAATAAATCAAAGATTTTACAAATTCTGTGTATCGTTAATCATTATCGTTTTCTACTATGTCGCCTACCTTTGTAGTCAGGTCAAGCACAACGTTTATATACTGTATTCTTCTTATAATAGGACCATGATTTTGTTAAAAACTCAGAAACTAAATAAAAAAGTTAAAAATGCTAAAAACTGCGCAAATAATGTCAAATATAAAAATTTTGCGACAGTTTTTTGCGTTAAGTATGTTACACTACATAACACAAAAATATAAAGTATTGGTCAAACAATATATAAAACACTCGTACAAAAAATATTCTTAAAAATATGATTAGATAAAAGATGATGTAACGTAAACAGGATCGATATCATTGCCTCGCTCATAAGTTCACTGCTTAACATAGGCTTTCCCCATGGACTACCACAAAGCACTACCCTAAGACACCTGCATCTGTCCCCTTTCCGTGAATTGTCAATACGAGTTCACTAAATAACCTTGCCTTTATTTATGCAATCGTTGTCGCTTCTACATAATAATAATTAATAATTAATTGTGGATATTTTGTTTTCGAATTCAAGAAAAGCATACGCTTTTTCTAATTTTGCCTTGCCTAGGAATAACAGAAGTATGAATTTCATACAAAACAGTGCAGTTAAAAACCCTAAAGAACAGACTATACATGCGCTACGAACCGCGCGGTCCCTGACGCAAAAGGAATATATGTATTTTCGCAGGCCGGCAGTCCGGAACAATTGAATTATGTGCAGCTATTAAACTCACCTCATACCAAACGAGGGCTTTATGCCTACGGTCATCGTCGCTTGTTAGTATTGGGATTTATACTGTGTCCGATATAAAGCCGCCGATGGATCGGGATTACTGCGGCAATCACGCTTTAGGAAACGCTTGGAGTTCCCAAAACGATCAGGCGTTAAACCATGACACGAAGTCATTTAATAGACAATTTATGTAATTATCCCACGTTTCGATAGAGCCGTCGCAATAACGATTAATTCAGTTTGTGCTTAAAAATTAATTAATTAATAATGATTATCGAATACTTTTTTAGATATCGTTAATTATATAAAATTAATAAATCGTACAATACGACGATCTCGCAAAGTTTGGAAAAAGTGGATGGACGCAGATAGAATATAATAGAATAGAATAGAATTGGATATAATATTGTTTATGTATTACGTGATTCTTATTGAATGTGATTTATTTTCTTCACTACTGTTTCTGTGATTTTGGAGTAAAAGTGATTCATGGGGCAACGTTATATGTTTTCCCATGAATCACTTTGACACTCATGAGTTACTGACTCCACGTAATCGTGTTACTGGCTTAATGAGCTTGTGTTTGTGTCTAGTAGTTACATTGATATTACATCATTTTTGAAGGTGTGTTTTAAATGTTCCTATGCACAAAGCAATTTTTGGTATCCATATTTGGAGGCTAAAACTAAAATATATATTTTCATTAAAACGCCATAGGTTAAGCTGTGAAAACAGCTGAAATAGACTAATGTTATTGTATCAACAGTTAGACTTCTTATTTGCTTGAATGCAATGCCGTGTGTTTAGCAGTAGACAGGTAAGGTTTAAGTTATAAAAAATATTAAGTACAAATATAATTCTCATTTTCTTAATAGCTTTTCAATGAGATAAAGTCTCTATTATATAATAATAGTAGTAAATTTACGAAACCGACTTTTTCTACTTCTAACAAAGGTAAGGTAAATATAAGAATTCTTCTAAAACAACTAGTCTCGTAAACACTGAGCTCACATAGTAAGAAATAAACATATAGGGTGTACTCCTTGGAGGAACAGTATAAAGGTTCGTTTTAAGAGAACGTCGTACAGTGCAAGCTTAATTGCATTGTTGGTGCTTCAATTAAATTTATGAAGGTTTGTAATGAACTTGTGTACTAGTTTCTACTTATCTCTTCGTTGTGGCAAAATTACGGTAAACCGCGATTTACTGTGCTGTGGCTATTATGATTTCTTTTGTATCAGCTAGTTAAAGATACTTTTTCTCCACATAAAGAAGTGAAGATAAAGTTGTTTATTATGTGATTTATTCATAATATAACTCACGCAACTAATAACTTTGAGATACATATAAGAAATATATATTTAAAAAGAAGATACAAATAATAGATTTCTATAAATAACCCCTAAGATCAGTCAATACACAAATAATAACGATGCGTTACCACAGAAATAATTATAAATTACAAGTGGACAGATAATATTTTATCAGTACATTTTCCTAGAGTTAGTTCGATTGCTCCCTTGTTTCACTGATGAGGTTCAGTCAGCACTTAATGCCCTTTGTGCATTATCCCCTACCGATGTAGCCGCGGGCTAGTAGCTCACACCCCGTGTACTTCTCAGTACATAAACTTGCTGTCATTATCGTTTTACTTTTAGTTGGCGTGAAGTAGCGGTTTAAGAGAATCTACCGCCCCATCTCATCCCATGAGTGTTGGCTAAGTCGACAGAGGGAAAATAAAAACCAGGAGATGGGCAACAGGATCTTCCTGGAACATCTAAATAAATAAACTGCGGTTGCAAACCTGCCTGCCGAGCGAGGCAACTATAGAAATCAAACTCCCCCAAAATGAGAGCTACAAACTTTTTTTAATCTGTGAGGGAGGCCTGTATTGGGCGGTGGACTAGTGCCAGGCCGTAGTGATGATGATGATGATTAAGTTTTTTTTATTTCGTAGCAGAAAGTGTCAACTATATACAATCCAATACTATATAAAATAAGTTAATATAATAGTAATATATATGTAAGTTCATAAAACATAAGTTCGTATAATAGCAGTATAATATATTGTAGTATAATAGTAGATATAATTAAGTCATAATAATAAGTAATATTTGTTATTCTACATATTATTAGAAATTTCCGTGATTATTTTCTTTATAGAGCATCCTCAGTTAAATTACAAGCTTACACTGAAAGACAAACAATTTTGTATAATTTAAGACTATATTATTTTTAATATATCTAAGTTACAAAAAATACTGGCTGATGTAGCGCTAAATAAGAGAAAAACACGTTTGTATGTTGGGAATTCAGTAATAAGAGACACACGCCATTAAAGCGTACAATAGAGTCATCCTACGGATACTCTTACCTACCTACATTGATATGTCAAATAAAATGTATACTTATTTTCTGGGCTTTTGTTCACTGCGAACTGTCCGTGGCATAATATTTGATAAATACAACGCGAATTCTGAAGAAAAAATCATATTTTTACTAGGTTACTGCAAAATATCACAAGCGTCTGATTTGTGTCGAAGCCAAAATAACACTTCTATAAAAAAACTTGCGTAAATACATGATATATAATAATATGTTTTCTTAGTAAACATATAATAAGTATTAGATTTGTCGGCGACATAGTCATTATGGCAAAATCTATTATGTCTAACGTCCAAGTCACACCTACACCGGTTGTTTAAAGAAATATGATTTTCGACAGATTATCTGAGATAAGTCCAACTTCGACCAAGAGGTCATCAAGAAAGTTTTTTTTTCAATTATTTTTTTTCAAAAATAAGTATATAAAACACAATCTGCCAAACCGATTCTGCAAGCCGGAGAAATGCTTGAAAATTCTACGTCGGGAGAAACCAAAAATGCTTTAATGTTTGCAAAAATAAACAAAATTAATTATTATACAAAATTAAAAATGTCACATTTACAAAATATGTAAAAATAAATATATTCCTAAATCTTTATTGCTCATTGAACAAATACAATATTCAAGCAATACGTTGTTGTATATTTGCAAGAGCTCTATTTATCCCATAAAAAATATATAAGAAATAAACAGAGACGTATCTTACGAAAATCAAAAATCTTCATCTTGTGAAAATATTTTTTATTTCCTTTAGTACGTAGTAGGCTGAAATCAATTATCTGATAAGTCACGTCACCCTTCGTTTCCATCTATAGGCGCTTGTTGTCGTCATCGTTGTCATGGTAACGCCTCACAAATAAATTCTCAATCAAACCGCAAAAACAAATTACCTGTACTCCGTATTTATCAGTCTTTTCAATTTATGTCTTTCTCTCTCCTTTAATTAAAGTCTGCATTGTCATCAATTTTTTATCTGCTTTGAATTATATGTTTTACGTAAACATTCAATAAATTTTGTAACCACCACCAGTGAAATGTATGCATCCAGTGGCTCAGGACCGCGTTTTGTCGCAATCTATGGGAAAGGCCTATGTTCAGCAGTGGACTTACGATACACGGAAATGATGATGATGATGATGATGAAGCCCACAAACACCACTGATGACATGACTTTTTTTTCAGAAATTCAAGTTTCTCATAATGCTTTCATTCATCGTCGATCCTGTTGATCAGCACTTGAATTCCAATTAACAGTTTAAGTTGTGCAGGCACCGGAGATCTAAATCAAGTTGCTACTATGAAAATTTAAGCCTTGCCCTTGAGCTACCGTAGCTTCTTTTAATCAAAGTTGCTTTAGCGATGAAACTTAACTAGGCCTTTTATGCGCTTCATAAGCGTAAATTGGAGTAGTGTACCAAGCTGAAAGAGTAAATTAGCTCTCAATAAATAGTTTACGAGTACGGACTGCGAATCATGGCTTCAAAGATTCGACCACTCCATTCGACTTATATCATGGACCATCTCCTTTTTTATCGGGGGAAGTCTACATAGGTAACCCTCCGCCGCGAGGCAATGGAGGGGTTATACTTGCTGTTAAAGCGTCCACTGCAGGAACGCTTTTGCACACTTCCTAAATAACACCAAATACTCAGTATTTGTCATACATTTCATTGTTTAATTCGTTGTTGTGAATGCTTAAAAAACTGCCCCCATGTCTCATTCTATTGAAGTCGTGAGAGCCGACTAAGGAAAGTATGTGGTAAATAGTATGGCTTTCGACTGGTGGCGTAACGTAATCTCAAAAAGTAAAAAAATTATAAATATCTCACTGCTAAGGCCTTCTCTCATTTGTTGTTGTCGTAATTTGGTGCATTTCTATTCCTCAGACTTATTTCTTTCACCGCTGAACACGTGGTTAATCAGCACCTACAATTGCAGAACAATTTCATAGTGTCGGCACCGAGAATCGAAGTCGGTTCACTCGTGAACTATGAAATGAAATTTGAGGCTAGCACCCGACCCCTGAACTCGCTCTCGAAAAGTGCCAGATCAAAAATACACAGACCTTTGGCAGATAGTAGCGTCTAATATGAAAGGAGTTTGGTGCCACTATCACCAATTCGCCTGCATAGTCATTACAGCAAATCCTTCTTGGACTTTGTAGGTCGCTGGAAATACATACATATCACCACGTCGCCGCAATACAGGTATATACTCGTATTACAGACTGATGATAATGAAGAAAATTATGTGTTTTACAAGACATCTAATGATGATTTGACATGACTCTGCTTTAGTACTCGAATAATACTTTCCCTTTTCGTGCAAATTGAATATCAAGAGTACCTTTAGGCATAAAGATAATAAAAAATCGCAATAGTTACTTTGTTCAAACATACACATTAACATTCAAAGTTTATGTAATAAAACATATCAACGTAACTCTAAAAAATATAATATTGGCAAAAAAATAAATATCTAAGCTAACTACGATACATACTTCTTAGACTAAACTTACAAAAATAGTTTCAAGGTAATTGTTTTAATTAAAAATATATTTATACAAGGAGTAATAGTTTACGATAAATTAGACTACATTTCTTATAACAAATATTTAATTCTACAAAAAGAAGACCTAAATATACATACATACATAAGATCACGACTGTATCCCGTAAGGGGTAGTCAAAGACTGGGCACTCACTGCAAAAGTAGATGACTGCCACAATCCACGTTCCACCAAAACAATATAATGCACTTGGTGTGATAGGTGGTGAGCCCATCGCCACCATGCGTTGCTGGGTGCACAGTGCAATTTAATTCCTTACTCGCTTTTTACGAGATCCATTGGATGAGATGGAGTGGTAGTATTCTTTTAACGAGCTAAATACTCGTATATCCGACAAAAACGACTTCATTAAATAATTTCAGGAAACTGGTACATCATTATTTCTGCATGATACTGCTACCTCTTTATTCCACGAGAACTTTGTGTCGTCGTAGAGAAAATGGACGTCGAATCGACACCGGAGTTTTGTGGTGAATTGCAGTGGGCACGGAATTGAGTTATGTCGGTGTCGGACGTCCGCGGGATGCGACCCTTTGTCGCGTCATCAAACTACAAATTGGCAGTTTAGACGCCTCCGAATCGCCGTGGGCGATGGACTCTTCCACTGATATTTCGAAAAATACAAAAGTTTTCGTCGTCTGAAAAGCTCTGCGAATAGAAATTTACATTCTTTTCGTTAATCTGATTAAAATTCAATAATAAATAAAGATTTACCCAATATTGGGTTAAGTAATTAAAACTTCATTTTTATGAACAATATTACTTACTGAAAAATGTATGGTTTGTGGTTTAGAACTCTCCATAATACATTACTTTTTGCGTAATCTCCCAAGAAATACTCAAACTCACATAATTTTTAAACCATCGATATGTGCCTACTTGCCTGTGCTTGCTTGGATTGCTTTGCTGGAATACTAATGTAGCACTTGCTGTACAACTAGAAAACTGATTGAAATTGAAGTGACTGTTAAACGTTAACGATCATGACATCGATGAGGGTAATAAAATTTGTTAATTTATTTATCGATATATAAAGTAAATCGACACAGTCGCCAAGCAAGGACTAATGAAAGGTAATGAAGTCAGCCGCTTGCCATCGACCTGCACTAGATCCTGAGTTAATTAAATTCTGACACTTGATCCGCCGTCATCCGGTGTACGTACGTAAAATGTCAGTCAAGCGCAGTAATTATTTCGCACGGACGCTACATGTTGTATAAAACAGATTTTAGTAATAATTACTATCCGTATATTCATCATCAGCATTATCATTTCAGCCTATCATTAGTTCACTGCTGAGCATAGACCTCCTCCATAGATTGCCACGAAAGTTTATAGCTCTCATTTTGGGGGGGATTTTGCTACAGTTGCCAAACTTAGCAGGCTGGTTGGCAACCGCAGTTTATTTATTCTATGTTCCAGTAAGATGCTGCTGCCCATCTCCTGGTGTCCACAAGTTCATAATAAGATCATCCAGATCCGAAAAGTAATATATTTTTGACGAAACACTTAGGGTACACTCCTTTAAATAAAAAACAAAAATCCGTATATTACGCTTAAACTATTAACAGTAAATAAATGTGATAGCGGCCTAAGAGAATCTACCACCCCATCTCATCCCGTCGGGTCGTAAAAGTCGACAGAGGTATAATAAAAACTAGGCGATGGGCAGCAGCATCTTCCTGCAACACCTGAATAAATAAACTGCGATTGTCACCTCGCTAGCCAAGCGTGGCAACTATGGCAAAATCTCCCCAAAATGAGAGCTACTAACGTTTGTGGCAATCTATGGGGAAGGCCTATGTTCAGCAGTGGACTATTGAAAGGCTAAAATGATTAAATAATCACAAATCAAAAGTAGGAAAAGTTTACAAAAAAAAATACATAAACTTATCAGTAACTTTTATTTGTATTTTATATGTCAAAAGCAATCGTACCAATAAAAATAAGTTCATCTATTCACAGTTCTTCTAACAGTGTAGGGACTTCAAGTAGAGCTTAAGGAATATAACAACTTTATATACGATTTATGTACTATACCTCATAGGAAGCAACTACAAAATTAACTGTTATTTTTTTCGTCTATTGGACGATGTAACGGATTATTGTCACGTATTGGTTGAGTCGCTATCATAAATCAATTTTACAAAGGCTGAACCCCACGCAAACATACTTAAACGAACAAACAAAATCATAGAAAAAGAAAGTGTCCGAGCAAAGTTTACACGTCGTAGTCGTCCCTTTTTATGGTGATTGATGATTTTTTGAAGATATCTTACGCAATAACAAAACAGTCTGTGATATCTGCCTACCCCAATGGAAAAGAGTCGTGACTGTATGTATGTACTCGTATGTATGTAATAGCAAAATGTTTGACACATATTTTTAATGATGCAAATTATATTATTTTATTACTGTACCCTGGTAGCTCAGAGCTAACGTTCACTTTTGCAGTAAATATCGTGTGCATCATGTTCGTGACCTAACGTGAAGAATCGCGTTGGACGTCACGGACTGTATTAGTAACTACCGTTACCGCATGCTTGGGGATGAATGAACCATCGTCAGATGAACAAACACCCACATATCTTAAATGAATAAAATTTATTCCGAAGACATATCGAGTTCGTACTAAAAGTAATGTAGTGTAAAAATACTATATCGAACCTCAACAGACTGTAGTTTTCCTACTGAAACTTCCGATTTTATCTTTAATACTTTTCTACAAATACGTTAAGGCGAGGACGAGGCGGCACCCCTGTGTATTCGGGGATACGTGCGGCATTCTGTAGTAATATCCTTCCCAATTGTAAGTACTGTAATATCAAAATTAGAATCGATCGAAATTCGTCTTTATATGACGAAATCAACTAGGATAACAGCAATAGTTACAAAATAGGTATTTGATAACCACACTATATACATATATTTATTTCTTCACGACTGCAGTCTTCACACCTAATGACCTAACTTAAACGTTTTAAAATAAAAACAAAGAACATTTAGATTCATTTAGAGAAATATTTCAATTTCAGCTTGAGTCACAAAGTAACTTCTACTCGATTCTAGATATAAAGAATATATTCTTATAATCACATTCTAAACAATATATTAATATTATAAATTTATAATACTGCATTGATATTCTTAAGGCAAGGTGTTTCATTTAATCTTATTAGCAAATCTCTTAAGCGGCAATCCTCGCCTCGTATTCATAGTCCAGACTAAATCCAATTAAAGCCAAGAGCACCAACTCCGGACACTGGATGTTGAATTATACTCGTAGCATTCTGACTAAAAGTGACATGGTAATACTTAGACTGGGAATGTTTGGCCATGATATTTCTAACGGCTGTTGTATGAATTTTCGTTTTAGATATCCTTTTTAACGAATTAAATACGCTGTTCTCATCAACATCTCTACATATAAGCAAAAATAAACTTAGTAAGTATCTAAAACAGAAATCGAAATTCCTTTAATTCTATATTTAAAACATATTGAAAATCCTCGCTGAAAAACAGTGCAGCGTGGGATCAAAATATATTTTAGCTGCTTAAGCTGAGTCCTATGTTTTCCCTCATATTATGTCTTTCTTCTTGTAATCATGTGTTATTCTTTTCTAATGCTAGTTTTTTTCGGAAACGGATCTAGGCCTGCACATCCTTATGCCATACCGCGAATCCGCGAATTGTACCGAACCTTAGTTTGCAATATAAAATTTTGATAGTAAACTTTAGAAGACCCTTTCCAGTATTTCTATAAATTCCCATGAGTCCAGACTAAACGCAGAAGCAACGGGCACAAACGCGAACAGTCAAGTGGCGTCGAGTGGTAGGACGTGACTGTCGACTCGACAGCGCCGTAATCCGCATCGAGAGCGAAGGAATATAAAAGTCACATTTTACTTTAACAACAAAATATGAATATGTATTTTGTTTTAATTATCATGCTACAGATTCAAATAACGAAGTGCTAGCAAAACCCAACTTCATAGGTGAAATAAGTAATGTTGCATATTCTTCTATCTCAGTATTAGTCAATGTGATTGTTTTACGAAATTTTAAGTCATGCATTTTTATTTAAACCATATTATTTTTTAGATGATCATTGCTCCAAAAGTCCAATTATTATTGGTAAAATATTTAAATGTTTTTTTCTTCATCACCCTTATATTATCATTAGTTGATACATCTTCACGATGACTTAAACTCGCTTCTTATAAACGAGATTACGCTCCTTTCTAATGGAAGAAAGTGACGAGACGGGCAAATCATACACTTGATGGTAAGGGCAACGCCTGTCTGTAACAAATGCTGTGTCGCCCAGAACATTTTTGTGTGGCACCGCACTACGCTCGTCACGCTGAGACAACAGTTCTAAAGTCTCATATGCCCTATAATTGCACTAGCTATCAATGTCCTTCAGGCCGAAACACAGTTGTGTTTGCACACTATTATTTCGCTGCAGAATAACTGGTTCTAAAACCTACCTAGATAGATTCCTGCACAGAAATCCTACCACGAGAAAAATTAAAGAAATAAAAAAGGATGTGCATTTTATGGAATTTCCTCAATACTGACTTTATTTTAATTTATTTTAGTAAAAAGTGCCGGGACGAGCAGTGACACATCAGTTCGTAAGTCTCAAATGCCCAGTAATTACACTCACAGAATTATCTCACAGTGCCCTAGAAAAATAATTTGAAGGAGGAATTGGTCGCAATAAAATAAAACAAAGACTAAATACATAAGTTAAATGCCGGCAATCACATAAGAAACATTCGCCGTTTTGGAATTCCTATCAATAGCGATATATCGCTTCAGTTCATTTCAAAAGCGAAGCAATTATAGATGAAAAAACTTTGGCAAGGATGCGTCGTAATTGGACGACCCTCGATCATCGACATGACTCAGAATGATAGATCGATTCGTGTAAAAAGGTGTCGACGAGCGCTGGACCACAAGCACCGTTGAATATTAAACGACACTCAAGTGGTTTCGTCTGGAAGCAATGAATATAAATCATTGTTTAGGTATCAATGCTTTCATGATAATTATGCAGTAATTCTATCAAAACTCTTGGAAGTAGAAACATTTTTAAAATATATTGAAGTGACATACAAAATCTATTTTCGCTCGTATAGATCGCAAATATAAATACCAGAAAATAAAAGTACATTTAAGAAAGATAACGATTTTTAAAGATAAATACATACATTTCATGTATGTTTAACCACGTCTACAAAATAAGAACCTTTTCTATTTTTAAAACCAATCAAATACTTTTCTATCACGTTTATAATTAAATACTACCTGATAAAAAGCATCGACAAAAGTTTGCACTCCATTAAGCATTTTAAATTCACAACATTGAAACGCTTTTAAATCCATTAAACAATAGTTAGGTTCGTCAAGGGGTCGACCAGGAGTGCAGGACGACTGAGAGCATTGTCCCTGCGAAACGTCCCCGTGTCCGGAACTCTATCATTAGTGTGCTCACCCGACGAGAAAGCGATTTTACCCTCAACGACTGCGCCTCTTTGAAACCAACGCAATATTGTCGAAAGCAGGAAAACTTCTTCAGAGAAAAAAAATATTGCCCGACTTGCGACGAAGAAAATGAGGACGAAACGCCGGAAACCAATCGAGCATTCGAGTCTCAGCAGCCAATATGCTTCCGCGTTTACGTTATCGCTGACGTTGCCCCGGGAAGTACTTCGGGCTCGAAACGAAAACACGAGGCGGACGATTTACAGACTCCCACCGCCCGCGGTTGTAAACTCGAACGCTTGAAACAACTTCGTTACAACACCGCTCTGTTTTGTTTCTGGCCTGCAATATTAGTTTTAGCCAAAAAGCTATTTTTCATCCCGCCGTCGAAAGGCTTGTAAAGTTTTCTAATTTAGTAAGATTGTATTCAATGTTTCAAGAAGCCTCAGGCTGCGATTGAAGTTTGCACGTTTTGAAAATTTATCAATTGTGACGTTTCTTATTGATTGATATTATTAAAGCTAATGGAATACCCCTTAACAACGAATATTTTATTATATTACTAGCAGACCCGCCCTGGCGTCGCAAGAAACTTATTGTTATATTAAAGTCGGCGTAGATGAAAACTACACCAGTCCATTTATACATGTAGGAGAGAAATCCGATGTTCGTCTATGCCGGAAAAGGAATATGTATGCCAAATTTCAAATATCAATAGGTCTTGTAGTTTCTGAGACAACGTGATTCAGTAGTAAATCGCTTAGGTTAAATAGCAAAAAAAAAGTGGTGCTAGTAATGAAATATAACAGCAAATTAGTTAAAAACATTCGCGGGGGCAAAACCGGGGAAAAAAACGTGAAAGTATGTATGTATGTAAAAAACATTTTTAAGTTACGAAATTAGTATTATTTTTAAGAAACGTAATCATTTTTAAGAAAAATATGTTGTACAATAAGGAAACAGAAGATGTCTAGGTAATTTTTGAGACCTTACTTAGGTCTCAACTAAGAAAAATTTGACACTGCTATCTTCCGTCAGGAAGCAAACAGCAACACGTATCATCATTGATTGTCTAGAATATAGAGTAGAGAGGATTTGACAAATCCTCTCTTTTCGGACGCTTCTCGCTTTGCAGACGAGCGTTGCTATCTTTCCGACAGCCGTCTGTGGATAAATACCAACTTTCGAAATATATATCGTTTTCGATGAACTTCCCTCAGCCGACTCTTACGACACTCACAGGATGGTAGGGGGATGTTAGATTTTCTTATGCCACCACCACACGGCCATTCGAGTGGGACTCCCTATTTCCTGTCTGATGAGCAAAAGCTAACTAGCATGATGGTTGCGCATAACCTTTTAACTTGGACCACCGCCTATACTGAACGTAGCGAACTTGCATGATTTTGTATTTTGAATCTCGGGTCGCGGTGGATTTTCGAACTACCCTACAGTTTGCATTTTGTTTTGTTTTGTGACTGACTTTTAAGTTATGTAAGTGAACTACGTGACATTGTTCATTATTTTAATGAGTAGGTAAATAATATTTTTAAAATCAAAAAATATTTTTTATTATTGAAAATGTATTTATTGAATTACACTACAAACTTTAAAATTTATTCTATATTAGCGATCTACCCCGGCTTCGCGCGGGTAGATAGATATTAGGAAGATAAATTAGTACTTTGTTTGGACAAATAGAACAACCACAATCATTTACACTAACATTTTTTGTAGCGACTATTCTCATCGGCGGCTCTGCAGCTGATCAGATAAGATTACGTTATTTTACCAAAATAAGGTTTTTTTTAAGGGAACATAAGCCATGAAATATAGCCAATATTTGATGTCGTGGTAGCAAAATAAAACGACCGCTCTCGACCGCTGCGTAAAGGGAGCCCCGCACCTCGATGATGCTCAAGTTGCAGGAAGGCGGGCGGCGGCGCGGCGTTCGAGAGACACCGCGGCCGCTGCAATTTTTATAGAGCGTTTAAAAGTTTTAAATAAAATAAAAAATATAATTAAAATTACAAACCACTATTCAATTAATGATTTCTTATATTTACGCGAACACTACACATTTAAATGAAACTAATTTTACGAATTTTTTCGCGTTTAATTAAAATTATTAAACGCGATAAGATCCGATTTAATTGTTTCTAGTTTACAAAAAATAATGAGAGTAAAATAATATTAGTAGGTTAGTACTTAATAGATCTTAGTCTATTCGCGAGTAGCGCGGGCGAGCGTAGGGCTGTTCGCTCTCACTGCGACATTTTTCTTACTTTAAGCATTTTTATACCTATCGTAACTTCTAAACGATAGATCCGATTCGAATAATCTACACAGGACTTTACATGTACATAATCAACCTTGACTATAAAACTATTTTGCAGGATAAGGTTTAATATCATGATACGAATGTCATCATCTTTCGATTCTATCCGTGTTTTGATAGACTAATTTGAACAAAAAGCGGTTATTGTGACTTAACTGTAATTACTCCATAGTTTTTGATGATCCCAGCATCATAGCTGGAAATGTTGTAATGAATTTTTATCTTGTATCCTGAATATTTTATTGAATCTCGAAAATTGTCTAACTGCACACGAAGACAAAGCATCTGTCGAAAATTCGAAGTATTATACTCCTACATCGACAGTTACAGTCACAATACTGACGAGACGAAGACTGAATATGTTTACCATAATTTCGATGAATGGAGATGAAATCTTCAATGTTTTTTATTAATAACGCTGCATCTAAAAAATAAAAATCTCTAGGATGACTTAGTTTCAGCAAGTTGATGGTCATGTTTTTAGTATTTATATATTTAAAGCTCTGTGTGAAGTTCATACATGTAAATATAACAATTATTGACGACCATGTGGCTTAGCGGTTAGCGTACCTGCATTCTGGATAGGGCTTATAACTTACATCTTGGTCCGAATCCCAGCCGAAGCTAATATAGTAAAAAAAATAAACTGCTTGTTTCTGAATCTTAATATATTATGACTGTCGCGGTCACTGATATTACATTCTAACGCAGCTTTGATCAAATCGTAAAAGCCTTTCTTCGGCTACGTAAAGTAATAAAAAAAAGTTAATAACTTATATTAATTAGATATATTGCAAATAACTCGTCATTTCGCATGTTCATAATGAAAGACAGCTAGAAAGATTTTTACGCTTATACTCGTACAACCTAGATAGAATGTCACTATATGTATTATTATATACGTTCTCATAAACATTTTTTGTATCTACAGGTGTTAATGTTCCCCGAAGAGGGCTGGGCGCGCAGTGCTTCTTCTTCCTATTGGACTCTGCAGCCGTGCTGGTGGCGTCGTTCACGTTGCAAGGTCGTCGAAGTCGCCGGCACTAAAAGGTAAAGGTTACATCACGAAAATACACCTACAAGTCTTTAATCAATTACTTAAAGAAAATAAGGGATATCAGTCCTACCTTAAGAGTACTTCATATGGTCTTTGGCTTGCAGCGAACTTTCCTGTTACAATAGATATAGTATAAATATAACCCAAATACGCGTTACAAATACACAAACATGTTAAAACATCACAAATATACTTAAAAATAAATGTTATGCAATACACTCGAGGCATATATATACTTACAACTCATTATATATCGCGCCGACCAAAGACTTGCTGAGATGCGGACACAAAGGAGTGATGGAAACATGCGGTATTCTACGAGAACGAAATTCACATAATTGAAACAATAGCGGGCAGTCGATCTGATTATAAAACAATTTGAGGGCGAAAGTGATATCTCATAGGCTCCGACGATTTTCCAGAGATTCAGGAGCGAACATTTTTTTTGTAATTCCGTTACTGACTGATAGACTAGCTTCAGAGAATGAGTTGTGTAGAACCCCTAAACGCAGTTATTCCTCAAAATCTTCGTGTTACGTATACCAAATCTCAAGGTCTGGACGCTCTCCTGATCACATATTCTATACGAGGAACAAAAGTTAGTTTTTTGTTGAATAATATCCGTAAGTCCTTCATCACCATTATCATTTTAGTCTAACTTAGTTCACTGTTGAACATAGGCCTCCCCCGTAGATTGCCACAAAACACGGTCCTGAGCCACCTGCATCCGTCCTCTTCCCGCAAAATCGTGCAGGTCGCGCTCCATCCATCTCCTAAGTCCTTATCTGCTCTATTCTTATGATAGCATTATTACCAATTTTGTAAACCGATTTGAATGCACTATTGTGTTTTCTAATAAATCTCATATGGTAATTTTTTTATTTTGCATTGAATTCTATGCTATTGTTATGGCACCATTCAACCAAACGATTAATATCTTCTTAAACCAGTTCTGTTTCGGCAGATGAATAATAATAATACCAACTAATTATTAAATCAACAGCGTAAATGAAAGTTTAAAAATGCTGAAAACACATGTGTAAATAAATTTATGAAGGTTTTAAACAATATATGGCCCAAATACGAGCCCTGAGGCAGTTGCATTACACGGAGTTGATTGAAAACTATTGACAACAATATAAAAGTTCCACCAATGTAGGTCATCATCATCAAACTCAACAGTGCAACCGAGACGGGATACACGATGACGAGCAACACAGTTACTCTACCAGCTGCTCGTACCGGCGTCGCGGCAGCCAGTTAGCTGTGCATGTCACGAACACTTGCGTTTATTTTCTACAATATTGTTTTGTACTATATTTTTACTCGTAAGGACAACTGTTGTAAAGTTAGTTTAATTATATATCTTTCTTATACAATCCACTCAGTTATTTATTATTACTCCACTGAGCTATAGAGCGTTAGACACATCTTGATTCTTCACATCATAGGATGGAGAATGTAGGTAGATTACTAGTGTTCCGAGTCCTATGCAGGAATCTGTCTAGGTAACACCGTAGCGAAAGGGAATCTGTCGTGAAGCAGTAGTGTCCTAACATTACTGTTTCAGTCTGAAGGCCACTGGATGTTATTGTAATTACTGGGCATATGTGACCTAAGAACGGATGACTGAGCGGAATCACAAACATGTTCTGGGTGACACAGCATTTGTTATAGGCAGACGTTGCACTTACCACCAGATGAACGTTTTGCTGGTCTCCTCACTTTCTCCTATAAAAAAGTAGATGTCTATAGGTCACTATAACCATCAGGTGCATCATGCGGTTGTTTGTAAATGTGCATTCAAAAATTATTTCACTTGTAAATGATGTATTTCAAAGTATGTTGGACTATATATGAACGCAATTTAAAGTTTTATTCCGGTATTTATTCCGCGTTAATGAAGTAAAAATGAGCACTACAGATATTTTTTGTATAATGCGATAATGGAGCTATAAAATATATTACTATCTGGAAATGTGAAAACAGATGGAAAATGTTCATAAGCATCCTGAAAGGAAACAGTTTATCATCTCGAAGAAGCATTAACCGTGGTGTTCGTAATTAACCAACGCCTGGCTCAGGTGAACGTTTCGTCGTTTGACAAACGGCCGGAGGTCGCCGGGGGCTGTACTATCGCGCGATTTCCGAGCTGCCGACGAGGCGTGGTGCCAGAACATCGTAAATAAACACGACGGATTTACATTAAGTCAAGACTTAATGTAAATCCGTGGTGTTTACGAAACGATATGGTATATATTAATTAGGTCTACATGGTTCATTAAATTTATATGTGTTTTATATGCTCATCAATCAAAATCATGAATTAACTTTAGCTAACTATTAGTTACAGTAATACAATAAAGTTTTTATATTAAGCATATTTATTAAATATAAAAAAAGTTTGTTTTAAGAATTACATTTTTTGTAACATTGTAGCTTAATGTTTTTTTCTTAACCAAACTTATTAATACAATAATAATTTTGATTCGAATACCTTAGTGACAGATTAGATAAGATTGAAATGCTCAAAAGTACTCGTAGTAAAAGATTAGTAGGCAGAAGGCAACTAAATACCAACATAAACTGTCAAAAAAAATAACTCTTAATAAATATGTTCAGGAATCGTATATTTTTATTCATTGACTACACTTACACAGTGTTCATTAAAATAACTAAAAATAGTTTGGGATGCAACGTGCGTCAACACTTTTGCTGCTGCACATGTGAAAGACACAATTCGCGTTGGTGGAGCTGCAGCCGAAACAGCCGCAATGACAAAGCATGCTTAAAATATAAAGGACATCACAGGAATCAACATACGTTTGACATATTCGAGTACCATAATTTTTAGTTTATTTTATTAAAAATACTAGAATTCAAAGGACACTTCAGATTAATTACGACACTTTACTGTTCCTCGAATAACATATAAAATCATCGCTTTATCGCCGGATCCGCAAGTCTAGAGACTAAAGCTGCTTAAAGCGTTAAATGCCACACAAAAGGGCGCAGCTAAAAATCATAGTAAAAATGAGTGTTAATAGTGCGAGCGTAAAACAAATACAGCTTATCTAAGTGTGAGAGTGAGAGGTTTTTTTTTAATGTCCAATAATATTAGAGTATTGAGAAAACCAGTCGCAAGCGGCAATCTTTGATTTGATTTTATTTTGGTGTTCTAATTTTTTTTCGATTTGCTTTTCGACAACCGGATTATAACAACTTATTTTTTTAAATAAACCTAAAATCGAACAGCAAGACTATTGTGAATAACCTTAAAAATGAAATGTTTTAGGTATTTTTAACGCCTTAATCTGCTCTCATGCAGATTTACTTGAACCCAATAATCAATGCTTTATGACTGATGGTTCTCGGGCGAACTTTGTATGGGAGCTGGGCCTTTATCGTCTTTGTATCACATTCCGGCGGGTGCTTGGGAGAGGCTTTAAGTTTTGTCGAGAAACTTGGTAGGCGCTTGAGAGGTAGATAACAAAAAAACATTACGTACTTTAATGAAGTATTTATTGGGACTGCTCGAAGCATTTTGTATATTTATATGTATGTATACGGTGCCTTAGAAATGGGCAGTCCGGCTTATCGCTTATTACCATGAGAGAATAGACGCTTCCGCGCCTAGGGCAACGCTTGATCACAATTGTGCCTAATAGAAAAAACGCCGCACTCATGCGAGAACCCTAGCCCCACGGCCAAATTTGAGATGTTATAAGAGTCAAAATCCATCAATTAAAAAGGTCTCTTGAGTCTCCGGAAAGTAGGAGACATAATAATTTAGAAAATGCGCATAGACGTAAAAAGACACACAGATTTTTTTTTAGTTATTTATCTAAGATTTGCGTCATCATGAAATTGGCAATGTAAAGATAGAACCGCCAACAACTTACGTTCTTGGTAAATATTACATAGATAAATATTCATCATCAGACTGTAACTAATGGACGAAGGTCAATATCATGTAGAATTTACGGTAGTGCAAATATGCCTGCCGAACACGGTGATACTCGAAGGGTAGTTTATTTTTTATTGAAGAAAGTGACGAGCGTGACTATCGCGTGGGCTAATTTAACTACTGCGTGTCCACCAGCGTGGTAGTCAGGTTACTCGGGATCTAATCCCAGCCGGAGCCAATATTTTTGCAAAAACACAAATGGTTTTCCAGTCTGGTTGTATTGTGATTTTTCTTGTGTCTCTGACAAGGCATCAGCGTTACATCGGGCACGGATGGGTTGGGACGAGAGAGTGCCGCTGTGTTTGCGCGTACACTTGTAGCAATATAACATCTCATGCGCAGTTGATAACTTTTGAAATTCCGTAATTGTGACTGTGGTCGAAAATCGACCAGGCGGAGAGGACATTATTGTATTTTAAACCATTGCAATAACAGAAATTATTTGAATAAATCTTCATTTTACCTCAATGTTCAGGCTTCAACAGACACTAAAAGTCGATAACGACGTAGAAAATACTTCAAAAGGACTCATAAACGTTTTTAATTTGTTCGTGGGAACCGTCTAAGGGCACCAGCGAGAGTTTTGAGCCTATTAAAGACCAAGCTGCCATTACATCAGCCGTTAGGGCCGCGTTCGGTACGTGTAGGATCCACGCCCTTGCCAGTCTTGTACGTGCTTCGAATATCGACGAGTGTGTACATCATACGTCATTGAAGTCATCCTATCATTTACTAAACGTGTTGTAAATGTTGGGTTGATACGTGGAAACTATTTGAGAAGATAAACCTTTCAGCATTAGAATTAGATTTTAAAAGCTTAAAGATTAGATAATAGCAAATGTGGTTATAAATTGTGAAGGTTTCAGCCTTATTGGATATCATTGTATTTCTTGGAATAACTTCAGTGGGGCGCTCATATCTAAACTAGCATTTATACTTCGGAACTTTAATTAAGGAAATTAAAATATTGACTATTGAAAGTGGTTTATTTAAGTTATTTCTATAGCAAAATAAGTAATTAAAAAAAAGTAATTTTTTGTTTTGCAAACCTCTTTGCTGTAAAGTGTGGTGTCTTAGAGATAAATTTAGAGAAATTAATATCTTAACTTTGGCCCCTCAATATTTATATGAAAACGTTATGTATACTTGTAAAACAGTTTAATACCAGGAACAAGCACAGACTAAAAACGGCAGCTACTCGACATCACAGCGACACTAACTGTCTTGACACAATATCTACGTTTTTACAACAAAATCTGAGCAAGTCTTTCAATAAGAAAGATTTTTTTATTATTAAAACAGAGACTTTTAAAAAAGGATTATACAATACTAAAGAATACATGGATGATGATAACACATTTTTGTTATATTACTGTTATGGCACATAATATTGTTTTCAAAATTACTACAAAAAATGTTTTAGGTCCTAGGTTGAATCCCAGTAAAAGCCAATACAATGGCCCTCGATTGATAATGCGATTTGAGATCGACAAGCACAACCTTGTAAATTGACTGATAATTAGATTATTGCTCAGTCTGCTTTTCCTATACAAAATTAGGTTTTATTTTATTTTGTAACAATAATAAAATGAATAATCCCAGTTCCAAAACTCGTCTGATAGAGAAATAACTTCAACAGGCGCTTCAGAAACTTAGTCGTCTAAGGAGCAGTATAAACAATTAATAGATTGCTTTACAGTTTGGTTGGTTGTGCCGAGTTTCAAATCCACAACCAAAGTCAGTATTTATGAAACATAAAAAATATTATTTTTCTGTGACCATTTTAGATCATACTTTTTAGGTGTTTACAAACCCTAGCTTCCTGACAATAATGTTCTTATGTACCTTAAAACTTTTTAATAATTGTAAGAGTTTGAGATTATACATATTGTCGCTTGTTAGAAATAAATAGGAAACTAAGTATAAAATTTAATTACATTTTACTATAATTTTTCTGCGATACATCTACTTGTCGGGTTTACCTAAACACCTAAAAACTAATCTCTAAAACCAGTACGTGTTACTACACAGAGAACTGAGATGTGGTCCCAGATGATGGTTCCCTTCAGATCTCATGAGAAAACACTTATTTGCCATGATAAAGGCTATGCTCGTTGTTTCTCATGAATTTAAAATCCATGAAATTCGCAGCAGAACTGAAGTATCTGTCGTAGCCCTAAGCAATGAGAAAATGAAATGCCTGATGTGGCTATATAACTCTTACAACTGATAACCGTTGGAGAAGAAAGGATCTTGAGTGACTATGACGTATTAGCAACGACCTTCAGGGTTGTTTGTCGATAGATGCAGGTGTCTCAGATCATGTTATGCAGTAATCTATGGTAAAGTGTAGTAGAGTTATGGTTCAACAGTGAACTTGTGATAAACTCATCAAGTCCACTGCAATAATGATGAAAACACTTTTTTTACACGCAATCAAAAGGTAATCAATCGTTTAGTAAACAATCGTGTTATTCGCCATATTTTCCACAAACCATAAATTAGCTTTCTCAACTATCCGTTAATAACGAGATAGTTAATGTGCGGTTTCAAGTAGCGGCGTCCGGCATTTGCGGCTTACTAGATAAACGGTTTGCACGGACCGAGTGCGATATTACCTTTTACGTTTTATATTGCGAAATTCAGGATCGGGATCAAGACTCACTGGCAAACGATGTAGAGATATTGGGTTTCTCACAGACGGCGAACGAAAATGCTACTAACGTCGAGCTAAGGGTGTGGAGCTTGACGAACAGGATGACTTACAAGCGGAGCGAGCTGGGCCACGTGTGACCCCTGGCGGCGGAGCGGAGACAGCGGCATCCACTGCGCGACCACAGCCGCTGGCCGTGCGAATTTCGCGCCGATCCAAGCGGAACACGCTACTCCATGTTGCACGTCTGCGGAGCCTTAATACAGAGGGCATGGCGCTACCGGCGTCCGTCAACTTTTCTACATCAATGAACGCTTACTAAATCCATCCGGCAGCTTTTTCAGAGAACTCGGGATTTGGCTAAACGCTTGAATTGGAAGTACGTGTGTGAAAAAGCAAGGGAAAGCACGGGGTCGAGTTGGATTTCATACTGATTTTTGGTAGGGATTTGGTTGGCGCTTATCAGAACTCTAGTAATACAACATAAAGAGGCTCAAAACTCTAATACTGAGATATATTTTGGTTGTTTATTCGCGGTATTAATGTTTAAGCTATTGTTAATTATTTTCGGTATTATTTTACAAGTTATTTATATATGGTTAGACTTCTGTTACATATTGAGAATGTTATTACTTACTAGCTGATGCCCGCAGATTTGTCCGCGTGGATATAAATTTATTTAAATATCCACTGGGAACTGTTTGACTTTCCGGGATAAAGTAATAAAGGTATGCGGCACTTCGGCTATACTGAGGAAGAGGCACAATATAATTAGCAATCAGTTTTATATTCCAAATTTAACAATTTTGTATATACATGACATATATATATATATATATATATATATATATATATCATTATATGACATTTATGTCAACAGTTATAGAAAATCCCTGTGAAAAAGGCTGTATCTGTGCAAATGTCAGAGTACGAATACTTACATGAAAACGATATCTTACCCCTAAAACAATCAGGCTTCAGAGCGCTCTTAGACGTAGTTGATGACATATTGGCTGGACGGAATGTGGGACAGGGAGCCACATTAGTTTTACTTGATTTCTCACGAGCGTTTGATACCATCAACACTACATTACTGGTATCGAAACTAGTTTACTATGGCTTCGATGGTGCTGCAGTTAAGTGGTTCTCAAGTTACTTAACAGGACGGTCTCAAAAAATAGAGGTATGTAATGATGGACATACTAAATGTATGTCGGTTACCGCCTCTATAAAAGTAGAGTTCCACAGGGCTCAATTCTAGGACCGTTCTACTTCCCAGAGACTTCTATATATTTTGTAAAGCGTAGATTTACCTAACTGCATATAAGATAACGAACATCATTTGTACGCTGATGATCTTCAAGTGTATAAATCTTTTAAGCCAGGTAAAACATTAACTACTGTTAATAACTTCAATTAAGATCTGGAACAAATAGCTCAATGGTCAGAAACCAACCACCTGGTTCTTAATCCGGAGAAGACCAAGTATTTGGTTATAGGAACAAATATGCAAAATAAAGGATTTTATGTTGAGGCTAAAAATTCGAGTAAGGTTAATAAAACAAGAAACAGAAGCACGAAATTTAGGAGTTGTGATGAACAGCAAATGAAAGTTCGAGAACCATGTGCTTGAGATTATTCGAAGTTAGTCTAGTGGGAAATTATGAATTTTTAATTGTATAGATGATATAATAGACACATTGTTAAAAAAAGTTATTGTTAATAGTTTAAATGTAATTTTCGTTTTTAATGCTTTAATATTTGCTCAGTGTTTCGCTCCCTAAAATAAACATAAGATTATAATTATTTATTTATTGTAAGTAAACTATACAAATTTGTACTAATAAAATATGTATAATATTACATTCAGTATTAGTCGTAGTACATAAATACAACGTCGCGCCTCTTTGCCATTGTGATACGCAGAGACCACACCGTTTTAATTGCTATCTTTATGATCCTGTCACACACCTTTCGCTTCTTCTACTTTCATTATCGTTTTCATACAAGCTCGTCGGTTGCGGATACTTTTGATGTAGCTTTTCCTAAAAATTTCTTCGATCTGATCATGATACGTTCGCCTACGTCAACCCTTACCGGCTTGCCTATTCACACTCGCCACATGTCGCCGCCTATCTCTCAATCTTTTTTCGTCCTTTCCATCTAAGTAACTCTTTCTCTATCTTTGTCACTAGATCTTCTACAACACGTTCCCTTATTACGCTATTCCTCACTTTGTCCATCAAAGTTACTCCTGTTATGTTATACTTATCAAACTTGTCATTTTCAATCAAACTTGTCATTTTCACGGCATTAATCTTAGTTACATGCTTCTTGTAGCAGACCCAACATTCACTACCATACATAAGTGTGGCGACTAGTACTCTAAACCTTCTCTAAGTACAGCCATTCCTGCCTTTCTAGATATGTTCTGGCTACTAATGAATTTATACATAGCCACATACATTTGATATCCTGTCAGCACCGTTCGCACTATATCATCTTCATACTTTCCGCCTCTCGCAAACTTTGAACCCTAGTATACGAAGTCTTTCACTTGTTACACTCTTTCAATCGTAACTCTGCAGTAGCAGTAGTAATAGTAACAGTGTTTGTTGATTGGTAATCTCAGATTATAAGAGTGTTAATTATTCTGCCGACAAACAGTGGTGCGCAAACACTACTGTGTTGCGGTTGGAAGGGTACTAATTTTAGTGTACTCGTAATTACATAAGCAGATAATTAAAAAAAAACCTGTACGAAGCCACTCAGATATTTCTTATGTTCAAGTTAATTTCAAAGTTCTACCGCAACTGTTATGAGTAGACGTGGCAGTTACTTCGCTTACCATTAAGTGAGCGACTTGCTCGTCTCGGCGCTTACTAAAACATCGATTGTATTACTCAACCTCATAAAATTACAGAATCACAGTGGCAAATTCACAGGAGCATTGAAAAAATGTCCAGATACAAGACCAAAAATTTTTGTATGACAATATGCTTATATATCTCAATGCTTTGGCAAGCAAGAATGCAGAAACGACTTGTCGGTATAGATAAAACGTTTATTATTAGTTACTACAATAGTATATAATATAAAGAGAATAAAAACAATAATTATTCATTAAATAATCTAAAACGGAAGAGAAACTTTTACGGAATAGTTAAATTAGGTCACATCATTACTACAGCCCAACAAAAGCTGGAGCCATCTGGATCCATCGACTTGCCACAAAACCATACACATCCCCTCATTTAGTGTAGGGTCGTCCTCTTATAAGTTTACCAGTACGTTGCCACTCGACAACCTTTCATGCCTATTGATTATTGGTTCTATTAGTTATGTGGCTGGCTAATTGCCAGTTCAGCTTTCTGATCCTTAGGGGTATATTAATTACCCTGGTTCTACTGCAGATTAATAATGACGACGATTTGATATGGATGCTATCTCGCAAAATAACACAGAGCCTTAGCCGTGTTCAAAGCTCTCGGAGCGACTTAAAGATGCCTCGAACGACCTTTAGTGTGGAACCATGTCCTGGTTTCTAAAGTCATCACTGGTTAAAGACTTAACGACATATTAATCATAATAAAAATGCTTTATACAGAGAAAAAAGTGTTTTGTAGTGTCTGCCTGTCCGATTTTCGACCACGACGACAACTTCCGAATACTGTCGGGAGCTATCAACTGCGTAGGGGATATTATAGTGCCACAAGCGTACGCCCAAACTCAGAGGCACTCGATCGTCCGCACTTACCAAAGTAATAGTCTTCCGAAAGTTCGGAGATATTTCGGAGAAGAGAATGAGGCGACTACAACACAACCAAAACTTTGTTTTTTGTATTAACGTTGGCTCAGATTCAACTGGGATTCGCACCGTGGATCCCCGGCGTAGAAGTCAGGTACTCTGACTACTAGTAATGTAATATGTAACTCATTTACAGTATGGATTTATGAATTTAAAAATTTAATTAAACGCTTTTGTTTGCTTCCATAGACACAGCACGCACGCACGGATGGTTATCAGTGGCGCCAATGCGGTATACATCGTCGGAACCTTCAAGCATCTGGGCACCGACGCCGATTTTAAGGTATATGAATTGTAAAAATATTTTATAAGTTTTTTACTCTTTTTAAATCACCTACAGAGAGCACCTAGTAGCCAAATCAAACTTCATAGTATTCAATTCACATTTTACGTTTATAACAGGAGTTCTTTTACCATTTTACTGGTGGTAGGATTCCTATGCAGGAATCCGTCTAGGTAGATAGCCACCCCAGGGCCAGATATTCTGACGTGAAACAGAAGCGTTACTGTTTTCGGTTTTAAGTGCACTGAGAGCTAGCGTAATCATTGTGCATAAGAGACTTAAGAACTGATGTCTCAGGGTAACGAGCGCAGTGTGATGTCACAAAGTAATGTTCTGGATGAAACTGCATTTGTTATGGGCAAACGTTTCATTTACCAACGGTGGACGTTTTTTCGTTTCGTCACTATATCAAAAAATACTTAACACCTTACGTTATAACGGCAGACGTACGCGTTAAAGTGCCAAAATAATCACACAGGCGGTTGCGAATTAAAAAAGTGCAACAAATAGCTTCTTAAATAATCAAATGTTTTTATTAATAAATGAATATTTTTTCAGCTATACCTCACCACGAATGTGACTCAGGCGGATTTCAACATGGGCTACACAATGACCGGGACTTTAGAACGGGGTAGCCGATCATCCAATACTTTTCAAGTCACTCACTTTGCTGTTCTAAGGCGCTGCGATCACGAATCACATCATCTGAAGATCTCATAAACATTATCACGTAGGAGGGTTTTAAAGTATTGATTTTAGTTTTACTGTATCAGGCAAGGTCGAACTTTTACTTTGCCTTAAGATAGCAATGGATTTAAAGCGCTTACACTTTTTGACTGCCCATAGGCGACGAATTTATAACATACATAACTAATTTTTCGAATGTAAAATGGTCTATTCCTATAAATGAGCTTCAAATACATATTCAATTTTATAATAAGAAGGCAATTCAGTTACTACATTGCGCTTGTATTAGGTATACTCGTATTGCATTGTTCATGTCAAATTATTTTGCGCGGGGAAAACGATCCAACATAATTTAAGCTAAAAAGTTATTTGATAAATCAAATGATCTCTATAAATTGGACTAGTCATTTAAGGTTATAAAATATTGCAAAGCGATAATGTGATCTTAAAATTGATTAGTACTTGTAACGATATTGTTGTGTAGTTGTTCTTATTTTGTAGTTTCTTTGTCCTAGTTGCCAATATGTGTAGGTTACTAAATATAAGGCGTTAGTTAATAATTTGATAAGAAGTTACTTGCTGTATGTATGTAGTAGTGGTATTTACGTAGTTTTTCTTTATTATTTCTGCTTTCATAACAAGAATTGTTAATAAATTTATTATTACCATGCAATTGTTTGCACATATTGTTTTCTGTTTAACTTTTATTTGTTATTAAGGTAAAGTACTTAAACGACTAAAATTAAGGTATCAGGAGTCATTAGTACCTGCTTGATCGAAGTATAAATAAGAAAATGATTGTATTGTAATATGTAGGTGTTTATATTAAGCTTTCGTGCTCATCGATAACTGACCTTATATTCATTTTAAAATGGCTGTGGGCATGATTTGAAGTGGCCGATTAAGCTCTTTCGCTCTTCGCCGGATAAAACAATCACTCATCGGACCGCATATTGATCCTAACTTAACTGCTGTCCTATACTGGTATCACGTGACATACACAACACTACACACATAAAATAAATTTTGAGCTTCGACTTTTTATTTGAAAACGTCCATTTTAAATATAAATGCAATTTTTCGCGCCTTTTCTATCGTTATTATTAAGTATTAAAGTAAGAATCGCTAGATTGAATATTGTATATTTAGAATTACAATTTAATAACACGTATGTTTGTTCTCTTCATTTAGCATTTTGGTTCATTAATTGTATGTCTCATTGATAGTGTTTAATAATGACAACGTAGGGAAATATTCGTTTTTTATGTTTCTATACATTGTAACATGATTTATAGGTTAATAAACTAATAGTTTAATGAATGAAGCGTATGTTGTATTTATGTTGTAGTCATCTTCTGTCTCATTCAGCTTTCTAAAAACAATAATTCGAAAAAAAAATGTTCTAACACTACTTCGACTATCCAAATCGTTAATATACCTGTTTCATATTATCTCGTTAGTATTATCTAAAACTAAGAAGAACACAAACGTCCAGTATCGCACTCCCTCCAGTGTTTATACACATCATTTTTGTACAAAACTAGGAGTTCTCTATACAACTCCAGTTTGTCTACGCGTAGATAAGAACTAGATGCTTAGTAGTAATAGCACTGCTTATACATTATCTAATTACGATCAAATGTATTAAAAATAGGTTCATCTATTACTTTATTCGTTTCAATTGAGATTTTATTTTCATCATCATCACCATCACCACGATTTTTTATTTAATTTCTCTTTGCAGAATTGTACGACAACCATTGGACTAAATAATATCATGAATTGCCTTATGCCACTATTTTTTTTTAGTAACTTCAAAATTGTCACAAAGATTGTCACAGTTTGCAAAGCTTTTAATAACGACCGTAAAAAAATCAATTTGAATAATATGTCTTACGTACATTTGTAAGAATCCGTACTCTTTATCGTGTCAGTAATATTACTTTTAATCTTTAAATTTAAGTGTAGCATAATTAAAAGTTATATTAAAATCGGTTGTGAATTAGTAGAATTTTAGTTAAAACGTAGTATTTTCTCCAATCAATTTAAGCTTCTAGTAGAATTTCTTCATCTTAGACTGTAAAACTAATAGATGTCTTATATTTAATAGTGATTTCCTAATATTCTAAATACACGAGAAAAGTTAAATAAGTAGGTAATTCAAAAATTTCAATTTGATTTATTACTTATTGCGAATAGCGCTTATAAAAATAAATAATAATACATCGTTACTATGCTGCCTTTTTTACTACTGCTGCATCAGACAAGGGTTTCTAGATACCACACCTGAGTACGTGTCTCCTCAAAATATAAGAGGGCCCTCTTGTAAGCCATCAAAGTTCATGCGCTTACCAAACATAGATTTGCGTAGTAATGAAACTGAGAAATAAAGACGATCAAATTAGACAACATTTAAGATCTCAATATACACCTTTTCCAATTTAGAATTAATTTCCAACAAGTTAAGGCGATGTATCTTGATTCTGTGTTATCTCTAGGTTCAACGTAACATGATATTCTCATGGTTATCTATACAGAGATATCATTATGTCTCTTATATTAATCACTACAGAGTTTATTTAACATTTTTAGCTACAAACATACTTATGTAAATATAAAATTATTAATTTCTTTATAAATCCGAATCCATCTGGGTAGGTACCATCCCAGGGCCAGTTATTTTGCCGTGAAGCAGTAGTGTGCAAACATTACTGTGTTTCAGTTTCAAGGGCACTGAGAGCTACTAATAATAGTTACTTGACGTCTCAGGGTGATGGGAGTAATGTGGTGTCACACAGAAATGTTCTTAACGGAACAGCATTTGTTATGGGCAGATGTTGCACTTATCATCAGGTGAACGTTTTGCTCGTTTCATCACTTTATACAATAATATTAAAAAACAAATACAAATGATGATATAAACACAAGTAGAACACATATTTATTTAAGAAAAATCACTTAGAATGCAGTTTATACTTTATTCGATTTTGCCTATGAGGTTAATAAGACTGACAAAATTAAAACATTGTCAGTTTCTATTAACTTCATAACTTTGTCAAACTATATTACTTTTGAACTTTAAGGCTGGTTTGAAATTTGTATTGAAATTGGTATTATAAAACCGTATAAAAAAAATAATTTACGGAACATGTTTTAAATAATTTCTTGGGGTTGATAATTTTATTCTCCGTGGTATCAATCAAGATATACTGGTGTTACAAGTTCTTACTATGTGGTTTGTTTTATAAAACCTAAGAATAATAATAATTAATCTGAACGCTGTGTTAATCGGTTTTACCCTATCTTTTTTAAATATTTTTTATCATGTTTTTTAAAAACTATAAATGTCTTACAAGTTGGCACGTTAATATTTTGTGACCTCTATTTTTGATTGTATTTTTTAAATCATATAACTGAATGTATTTCGAAAATGTATAATAATACCGCAAGAATACAACGTACGTCTTTTAGAGCTACTCTTAGTTTAGTGTGTATATTTTATGTAAAGCAAGTGCCAAAGACAATTATAGGGAGCTTTTAACGTAAATCTCAATTATTTTGTAACAAATAAACGTAAAAATGTTGTAAATAAATGCTTCATATTTTATTGGTGTCAATCGCGATTTGATATGACTTAAATAAAGTGTACTAAATAAAATGTTGTTTTATTATTTTTGCCCATCTGTTGATTAATAATCATCATCACCGATTTCATAGTTGCAATATTTTTTAGTTACAAAACCAGAAATCACATAATTAATTTCAGCAGGATATATTATAGTACCGTAAGAATGAGAATAAACACTAGGAGCGTCTTCACCATCCATATCCGACGTGAAATAATCGTAAGAAGAGTCGGATGTTAGCGATCTGCTAGAATTGTCAAGGAAACTCAGATTAGAAAATCGGATTCGATAGCAAATTTTTAATCCCACGCTCAACTAGGCAGGTTACGACTAGCACCGTCTTCTACATCTTCTATTAGAGCACAACCACCGAAATCCAGTCGGAGATTTATGTTACTATATAAGCCTTTATGCAATGACACATCTTATTTAATATCCTGTACAAGTCCACAGCTGGACATATGCCACTCCAAAACTGAGAGGATTTGCCGTAATCGCCAATCTGGTAGGCGGATTGACGATTCACAAAGTTGCAAGACGTTTTAATAAACTACGGTCTCGTATAACAAATTGAAAAAAAACATATATTAAAACATCATACATCATCAACAATAGGACCTGTAACAGAGGCACGTTTTATTTGATTGAGCCTCATTATTTAATTTTACTCGTCAACCAATTAATCCTCATTGGACAATAATTGTAACGATAAACGCCTTATAGACTATCTTATACCAGACAACATACTACAAAATAAATTTGAATTATGATGAAACTTGTTAATTTTTACAGTAATTAATGCTTTATAAATATATTTTTAAAGCCTACAGTAAAAGCATTAATAATATTAATTCATTAAGGAACTTAAACGAGACCGCACTCAAACACTATACATTAATTTACAATAAATTTAGGGGTTTATGCAGCAATTAAAAAAAAACCTTTTTCCCTGACAGACAAACCCGTAAACTCACACACCGTCACGGATGATATGTGAACACTTACACGAACTCAAAAAAACAAATAATACTCCGCAAAAAATATAGTTTTATACATATCATAGATATATTAGCAATAGTTGTAATACACATATTTTCTACTCGTAACACAAACATATCAACTATATTTTTAATCTCCAATAGTCATTTCATAATCGCATATAACTTTTGTCTCTCTTTTTTTGCTAATAACCAGCTTACTTGATCACAAAGGTAATAATTTTGACATTTGACACCATGAGGTCAACACACACACTTTAAGGACAACAATGCTTACGATGTCAGCGTCACGCTATATTCCCTTTAACAATTAAACAAGGCTACGTGGTCTTTAAAAGTTAAAACGAAACGAAACGCCACTACATTCGACTACATAGACGTTCTATTATCATGTACTTGTAAATTGAATATGTAGTATTAATATGTATATGTAAGTAAGCATTACTGCGGGTTGGTTTCTTAGCCACTTCTTACATAGACATTGATCTTCTGGGATTACATTGGTGATGGCTATTTATAAACTATCACAGACAATTATCACACCAGACTACACAATTAAATTAAAATAAATATTTTTACTACACAATAATTAAAACATCATATATATAGTAAGAGTTATTTCCACACATCGTCGTCCTCTATGTAATAATCTATTTCATTATACGCTTTATCTAATAATGTCTTCTAGACAAGTTACTCGTATTTTAAACTAAGATCACTAATACTTCGCAAAGTTGCTGCGGTTGTAATTTTTGGTAATTTTTTTCTTCTAAGCCGCGGGTCCTGGGTTCGAATCCCAGCCGGAGCCAACATTTGTGCTAAAACATAAATTGTTGGTTTTCGGGTCTGGTTGTGTTGTGTTTGTCCCCGTGTTTCTGACACTGCATCCTAGCCTACCTCCGATCCTATCGCATCAGCGTTACATTGGGCGCGTGTATGTTGGGACGAGTGAGTGCCTCTGTGTTTGCGCGTACACTTGTGGCACTATAATATCTCCTGCGCAGTTGATGGCTCTCGACAGTAGTCGTAAGTAGTCGCCGTGGTCGAAATCGGCTAGGAGAACATCATCATTAAATCAATAAAGATAATATTTCAGAAACTTATATTTGTATTAATCGAACGCTAAAGCAAATTTTTCATATACATGCCACAATAGTATTTATGCTGTTTATTTAAATAAATAACTGCAAAAAATGTAAACCAATATAAAACATCTATATCATATTTTTTTTTATTTGGAGTTTTCTGTTATTCTATACTTATTATTTAATGATAGCAGAAATTACGAAAATCTATGGATTTATAGTCTTTATTATATATTGTATATTGTCATGTCCGACAACAATAAAAAAAATACAAAAGCATCTACTAATTTCTACTCTATGAAACCACAAGCCACTATATAAAATATTGTACGTCTACTAGTTACTTAGTTAGAAATCGACATTCGGTCAGAATGGACTTCGCTGACAAGGTCGTCTTAATAACCGGTGCAAGTTCAGGTATCGGCGCGGCCTGCGCTGTCACCTTTGCAAAGGCTTCCGCTAAACTGTCTATTGTAGGAAGGAATTTAGAAAATCTAAAAAATGTATCCGAAAACTGTGAAACCTTAAGTGGCATCAAACCATTATCCATATCAGCTGACATAACTTCGGAGGATGACGTACAAAGAATTGTAACAGAGACAATAGATTATTACGGGAAGATTGATGTATTAGTGAACAACGCTGGCATAACTGTAATGGCTGGTATTCAAGATGGTATAGAGCCACTCGACCGTATTATGGAGACAAATATCCGTGGAACATATCTACTTACACAAAAAGTAATTCCATACATCGTACTTACTCGAGGAAACATTGTAAATGTTTCTAGTATACTTTCAACAACACCGATGTCCACTATGATGCCTTATTGCATGTCTAAAGCTGCACTGGACTCTTTTACAAAATGTCTTGCTTCGGAATTTGCAAATAAGGGAGTTAGAGTGAACGCCGTTAATCCGGGCCCAGTAAAAACTAACTTCTTCAAGAGAGCTGGGTTAAGTAATGAACACAGCGACGCACTTCTAGCAAGCTTTGCTGCTGCCTTGCCCCTTAAAAAGATATCTGAAAGTGAAGATGTAGCAGAGATGATTAAGTTTCTTGCTAGTAATAAAGCGAGTTGTGTTACTGGAAGCTGCTTCGTAATGGACTGTGGAATAAGCCTTGGCGATGGTGGGAAGAAAAAGTGATATGTAAATTGATTTTTCGTGGCGTAACAAAATTAAAATAAATTATTAATTATTTCTTCAAGTATTTTTCTTGATTTTTCCATTTACTTATTTGCTACGCGGTTTTATAGAATCGATCACTCCAGCTCGCCTCATGACTGCCGGAAAAATCAACTATAAGGTATAAAAATCCTCCCGGCTCCCCCAAATAGAGGGATAACTATCATCCAATATGCTTTATCTAAAATTACGACCTAGGCCGATTACGACAACAAATACAATAATAAGGTATCGAGAATCAGGTAGTTCAACTGCAAATCCTCATGCCAAACGTAACAATTACGTCTAATAAAACTAGATTTATTTTATGAGTTTTATTTTATTATTTTTATAATAAAATAAAACTTTTTGAGCGCAGCATCCGTGGTTTACACTCTAAGCGTATCATTTTACGTAGATCGGACCAAAAATAATAATTAAAAGCTGAAGGTACCCCGGATGAAATATAACATCAAGACATCTGTCTCCTCAGTCCCGTGATCATGCTCGAAACGTTGTGTTATAAAAATAGTAAAACAAAATGTGATAAAATACGTAAATATAATTATATTAAATGTGTAATCTAAATGTTCTCGTAAGTATAAGAAATCATTATATAACAATTACGGCTAATCCCACTTAGAGGAGGTCTAATAACAGTGTACTACTTACAAGCTAATTACAACGACGTAATTGTACTTCATCCTTACAATATTACAATTTTAAATATAGGAATATTTACGAAAAAATTATCTCAAAATTTTTGGGTCACAAAGTTGTTACACAATGCGTACATTCCGACTTTGTAATCAACACGGCAATATTCATAACTCCGATAAGTTTGTTTAAGAAACAGCTAATTTGACGGTGACGTCTCGCGAAACAAAAGCGAGAAATGTAAATTATGTTAAACTTACTGACGAACAAAGGCTTTCAGTGCCTAGGGGAGGGTTAAATAAGGTTGTTATAAGATATTTCTTCTTTCATCTAGAATAGACTTTACTCTAATGATGTTGTCGTAGATTTTCCTGAGAAACCATTCTTTTATAATCACTATGATAAGTTTTCTTATCTGAGAATCATAACCCTTCGCAGGTGCTCGGCTTAATTGTGTTATCTTGCGTTAAATTCTCTCGCCTAATCGGCCCGCAAATCAATGACGTTTCCACTCCGGGTAAGGAAATTAAATATAAAAACCCGTTAAGGGATCAGATAAGTGAAAAAAGCAATTTTAAAAAAAAAAAATTGGTATAAAATTAAATAAAATTTTTAGTGATGTCAAATTATTGTGGCGTAAAATTTTACTGGAAGGACTTCTACCTAGAAATTTATCTAGGTAGTTACACCACAACGGCGGTTAATCTGCAACCAAGCATTAGGTTACAAGGATTCGAAGCATCTAGTGAATTTACTGGGAATATGAGACTAAATATTTTATCATATATTTACTGGTCACAGGGTGGTTACGGGATTCGTCGAGATAGTCCACAGGGTTAGTTATTCTGCCGTAAAGCAGTGGTGTGCAAACATTACTGTGTTTCGGCCTGAAGGGCACTGAGAGCAAGTGAAATCCCTGGCCATATGAAATTAAAGAATAAGAATAAGTATCAGGGGGATGGGCGCAGTGTGGCATCACACAAAAATGCTCTAAGTGACTTTGCACTTACCATCAGATGAACGTTTTGCTCGTTTCGTCGCTTCCTCCTATAAAAAAAAATGTTTCTATGTGACCTGTACAGTGCAGTATCATATAAGATCTTGCATTTCAAAGTTCTGGTTGACACTACATGCATGACACATGCATAAACGATCATAATAACGTATTATTTATTTATAAACGTAAAAGATAATTTTTACGAAGGCAAACAAGACGACTTTAGTTCACTTTACAAGGTAGGGATGTAATTTTCGAAATGAAGGGATTCGTCGAGTCGAATACCCGACCTCGTTAAGTGTTACGGGCGATTGTTATCCGCGATTAATATAATTCTCTAATTTATACACGACGAACGTAACCGAGCTCCGTTCTATTGTTATTGGACCAAACCGCGACTTTCAATTAGGAAACACCACTTAACCAGATATTGCTTCGTTGCTCTCGTACCGGCTTCAGAGCCGCGCTGCGACGGCTGCTGTAATTATCTTGTTTGCGTTCTAATTATTTCCATGTGACTTTATTTCCTACTCTTTGTATTTCTAATTTCTGCATTCGTTGTCGCGTAATGAGGGTCAGTCTGGATTAAAGTGACCAGAATTAATATGTAAAATTATATTTTCTTTATACTGTAAGTATTACATAGTACAGTATTTTAAATTTCAATTATGGATAAAAACATTGAGAGGAACCTATATGTCAAAGAAATTTAAAAACGACAACGATGACGACGACATTTGAAGTTCGCCCGCCAGATTGGAGCAGCGTGGGACTCTTCTATGCTCCAAAACCATCTCAAAATTGAGAGGAAGTCTCTGCTCAGCAATGGGACCTTCACAGGCTATTACTTTACCATACTGTTATAAATAATATCGTTGCATTATCGAATGTCATAACTGAAAAAAGCTTTTAGTTTTTACATCAATTTGTAAATACAAGTAATGATTTTTCATATGTCTGTTATAATATTATATTACAGTCCTGTAAGTATTCAATCATACATATTCTAAATCATTCGATACGGCAGAAGGAAGGCGGGTCAGAGCCACGGGGAAAGTTTCTTTCAATGTATTTCAGTACATGCATACTGTCATGGCTTTTTCTCATAAAGGGGAGACGTGTCTGGTGGCGAACAACGTCATCGCCATTTTGGTAGAGTCAAGAAATACTGACCCTCCATTGCGTTCCCACGTGCAGTATTTGACAGCATTGCATATTCTGATAGTATTCTGCACGAAAAAAGGCTGTCTGTAGAATACCGTAGTCGCCTCTTACGTCATCTGGATAGGAAAGAGGTAGGTGCTATTCTACTCTGCCGGACACCTATCGCCTAGGGTAATAAATGAGTACACAGTGAAATTGATGATTAGTGGTCACTGTGGGATTTGAACTCATGAATATAGCAGCATAGTACACTGATCACAGGGCCACGCGGCCACATACATCTTTCATGATGAATCAAGAAAAATATGTGTGGTCACCCTTGAGGAGTAATTGTGTCACCGGTTTCGGGCATTTCGGGCCATCTTTAACATGTGTCCTCGCGAGTTGCTACGGGAACTGTTCAAGGAGACTAAAATGTTGACACTTCCGTCGTTGATATTTTTTTTTATATTTTTTTTATTTCATAACGGTGACGAAACGAGCAAAACGTTCACCTGATGTTAAGTGCAACGTCTGCCCATAACAAACGCTTTCCACCACCACCTACAAAATTTCGGCGTGACACCACAATGCGCTCGTCACCTAGAGTTCTTAAGTCGCATAAGCCCGATGATTACGCTAACTATTCAAACCGAAACACAGTAATATTTGCACACTACAGCTTCACGGCAGAATAACTGGTCCCAGGGTGGTACCTACCTAGACGGATTCCAGCATAGGTAGCTGTTGTGTTTCCGAATACTTAAATATTTATTTATATAATATTAATACTAACGTATAGGTAGAAGCATATTTATGCTTCTACCTATACGTTAGTATTCTGCGCGATACTACCCCTTCGATTGGACCCGTTTATGTGCGGTATAGCTCTTCCGCAATATATCTAAACCTGAAATAATTTGCACGTCATAGGTACATAGACTTATATATAGACTTTGGCAGTGATTTAAATAAAGAATCCACTATTCAAAAATCAGGAATACTAGCCGCTTATTACCACTGCTAAATACCACGTACTGATCAATCTAATAATTCGGATATTTTTACGAGAATATAGCTCTAAGATAATTTATGGCTCATTCTATATACCAGAATATACCTCTTTATACAAATTTAATTTTGGTGCGCTTCTGGGCTTGGCTTCTGCGGTACGCGCCACAGGTTCGACTCCCGAACGGGAAATATATTTTTATGGCCTTCACGTACAATTTATGTCTATAAAACGCACGCACGACACAGTATAAATATAGATAAATCCCAGGAGTGTAACATCCCCATTTAAAAAACAACATGTTCTCACCACAATACAAACACAAAAAATTTCTAAAAATCATAATTGTTATTCAGATGTCGCTGTAGTTGCTCATGTAGCCTGGCCCAAAAGTCAATAATTTGCGTGGCACAAGAAATTAGCTCGTGATCTAATTTAACTGAAACTTCGATTCCGTACACAAATGCTGTATTATAAACACGTTAGAAGAGCATATTATTCCCAGTTCATAGCTAATAGCGTTGCTATCTCGAACACGTAACGTGCAATTCATTTGAAATAGCTTTGCGTTCTCAACTACGTTAGCGTCGATAGTTGCTAACTCACGTAGGGCACATCCCACTCTGTGAATGAGACTGTTTCGGAATATCCACTTTTAATGATGTTGTTATACTTGCTAGATTGTTATTTTATTCCTTGGAACATAAATTTAAATAGGTTCTTTTAGATTTTGTTTTAGATTCATTAATGTAAGTGAGGAGAAGGGTAAATTGTTTACGTGGTGGTACATGTCACAGTACAGTGCCACACCTGCCAATAACAGTTGCCAAGTCATCCAGTACTTTGGTTTGGACAGCTCTGTACCACTGTACTCGTCATCATGAGAAGTCAGTTCCTTAGTCTCATATGCCGGGTAATTAAACTAGCTTCAGTATTTTTCTAATAGAAACACAGTAGTGTTACCACTACATGACGGCAGAGCAATTGGCAATGTGGTGGTACTTAAATGGGCGGATTCTTGCAAAGAAATCCTGCCATGGGTAAGTAAATATTTTAATATCGAAGAAATAAACGATACAAGGCGCCAACCACACTATTTACATAATTCGTCTTAGCAAATACCTACTTTGTGTTGTATGAAGTCAACCAATACACCTCTTTTTATAAGTATTTATGAACAAAAATCTTAAATAAGACAGTAATTGAGTTCAAAATAGTATTTTATTTAAACTTTATTTTCTTGCTCAAAATAAAATTAAGGGTACAAGCCGTTCGCTGCCAGTCTAATTTTAGATCAAACAGAAAATATTGTTTGTTCAAAAATAAATTAAGGAATGGTTAAATGTTTTACTACTTTTTTGTACATCAGTCAGTACAAAAAAGTAGTAAAACATTAAAAAATTAACTATTCTATTATAAGTTATTTTTTTTATATTGTGTTCATGAAGATTATTTTTTTCCCTTGTTATGTAAGTATTTCATTGTGTATAATTAAATGCATCTAAGTTTATTCTTATCTTCGCACCGTTGCTCATATGGCCGGGCGCCTTAAATGCGAGTTTCATTTTCGGTTCCGACATCACTAATATTTATTTATTTATTTTTATTGCACCAACAAATTGAATACCATCACTATTAATAAAACAATTACACTAAAACATGTATAGTGACACCTAACGTTGCCATTAGTCCCGATACCCGATTTTCAGGGGTCTGGTGACACATTCCGATTGACTATTGATCGGGACGCCAAATGTCTCGATTTTTCAATAACCTCTAAATGTATCTAGTTTGTTTGAGTGTTATTTGTTTTATTTTTTGTACTAATCAATGGTAACATACCATTTAAAAAAAACTGACTGTCTTATAAAAATAAATGATGATTCACAAAAACCTGTTTTTTATAGCCATTACACTGTTCCGATTTCAAAACCATATTCCCATTTAGTTTTACCTTCCGTCCCGGAATTTGACATACTGAATACCCTAAACATTATATCGCACTGCTATTAGAATACACAGCCCTTATAACTCAAACATAAGCCGTGCTGATCGTTGCCGGCAGTGGTGGCGGCTTAAGAAAATCTACCACGAACAGAGGGAAAATAAAAACCAGGAGATGGGCAGCAGCATCTTCCTGCAACATCTGAATAAATAAACTGCGGTTGCCAACTCACCAAAATCCCCCTAAAATTCGAGCTACAAGCTTTAGTAGCTATCTATGGTGGAGGCCTATGTTTAGCAGTGGACTAGTGATAGGCTGAAATGATGATTATGTAACTCAAAAAGTTGTTTTTTCCAGAATAGATGACAAAATTATTTCCCTCTATCTGTGTTAGGTTTTACTCGGTGAAAATGTCTCTTGTCGATATCTATTGGCTTCTTACACAAAATTTTGGTGACGCATAGATATTACTCGTTAAATAGTACGCAAAAATGTTTAAAATTAATATTTAGAATTTTACTTATTAAAATTGTATTAGCAGTATGATATGCTTTACCTTTTTCTGAGCCCGACGAATTGCCTTATTTGCTGTCAGTAATCTTAAAGATTCGCCAGGTTTCCGCCCGTTGTCGAATATATTGGACTTTCACCCCAGAAACTGAAGTACTCACTGACTTAGTACGTACTTACTGAACATCCCTGGGTTTCTTATTAATGTTAACTGAAATTGAGCTTTTTACTTATATGAATAAAATTGAATTCATGTAACGACATTATTTAGAAGAAAAGGACTGGGCAATCGAAGCTCCGCTATTTAAAGGGCAACAGATTGGTTCACTTGTTATTTGTGCTGAACGTGTTCGGAATAAAACCGTCATTTGTTGTAGACCATCATTTAATTGTGTACATGTATCGTGATGTAATAAAAGTGAGCTCAATATTAACATATCAAGTTGTATACAGTATTATTTCTTTTCACTCCCTTGATTAAGGAGTCGTATAAAACAAGAACAACTTTTATGAAACGTAAAAAACATAGGATATTTTTTCTGGTGGTAGGATTCCTAAGCAGGAATCCGTCTTGGTAGGTACCACCCCGGGACCAGTTATTCTGCCGTGAAGCAATAGTGTGCAAACTTTACTGTGTTCCGGTTTGAAGGGCACTGAGAGCTAGCGTAGTCACTGGGCATATGAGATATAAGAACTAATGTCTCAGGGTGACAGGCGCAGTGTGGTGTCACACAGAAATGTTTTGGGTGACAGCATTTGTTATGGGCAGACGTTGCACTTACCATCAGGTGAACGATTTGCTCGTTACGTCATTTTATCAAATAAAAAAAGGTCATCTTCTGGTACACAAATCAAGTACCCAGAGGTTCGATCATTAGATAAATAAATTTTAATAATAATAAAAATGAAACTTTGGCGCTGTGTCATTTTATTCTATTAAAGAACAAACATCTACTTTATAATACAATTTGGAACAGCGTCTAAGGTTCGAATCGTCGGGTACAGTGATCGCCAAACCTCTTATTTACCGGGCGGTTAAGGCTAAAATGTAAATCCCAATGTATGGTTTCTGCTGAAACCATTTGCGTAATGAAAAATGAAGACCCTTTTATTCAGAGTATCGAAAGTGTCATGTTGTGATATGGTGATGGATTCACTTTCTTCGGCATCATACCAACTATCTATCTAGGTCTAGGTCTATCCAATAGACGTCTAAACGAAACGTAACATACAGCCATCTATTGAATTACTGTCATAATGTAAAACTACACTGTCACTGTCGTCTATGTTGATTATTTTGACGACCACATGGCCCAGTGACCATCGTTCCTGATCGCTGAGCTACTACTATGTTCGAATTCCAGCCGAAGTCAAAATTTGTGCAAAACGTCTTAATATTTGTACTAATACGGCACTATAATGTTTCTACACAAATGATAACTTCTGCTTATTAACCTGTGCAATTAAGACATTATTATTTTATAATCTAAATATATCCGGACTAATACGGGGTTAGTCAGGATATATTAAGTCGTTCATGCTGACACTTCTGGAGCTATATTCTTTTTTATGGTACTAAGAGTAACTTACAAGCACACAGTCTACCTGTCACTAACAGGCCAACAAGTCCCAGAAGCCCTAATTCTAAATTAGGACAGAGAAAGACTGAGATAAAATGGTGACTGCGTAATACATGTACATACAATTGGAGACTAAGACAGAAAGCCTCATTTTCAGTAATTCTACCTTCGGTGCTCCTTATTCTCTTAACAAAATACTGCAGTTTTATACTGTAAGTAAGAGCATAAAGCTGCTGTATTCTGTAAGAACGTGGGACTTCACCGGTATAGCTGACCCATTTTAATGCTACACCCATAAAGTAACATTTTACATGTAAATATTTTTTACTCCATATACATGTTATAACAGATCTTAGAATAGAAAGAAACACCAGTAGTATTTTGTACACGTTTCGAAATAAAAATAGTTAAGGAATAGAGAGTCTTTCAGACACCAACCCTCATCAGCAACATCATCATCATCATCATCATTTTAGCCTATCACTCGTCTGCTGAACAAAGACCTCTCATAGATTGCCACAAAAGTTTTTAGCTTCCGTTTTGGGAGTATATTTCCATAGTTGCCCCGCTTGGCAAGCAGGTTGGCAACCTCTGTTTATTTATTATAATTTTCCAGGAAGATGCTGCTGCCCATCTTTTGGTTTTAATTTTCCCTTGTCAACTTTTACGACACCCACGGGATGAGATGGGGTGGTAGATTCTCTTAAGACACCACCACACGTGCGCCAGTACCGATTAAAAAAGAGACCGTTGCTCATCAATGCGACGTTTAAGCGATATTAATATTTTTTTTATA